>PVKH010045338.1:0-10509 GCA_004027955.1 Chaetophractus vellerosus | reverse complement strand
ACTGCTGCCCACAAAACATGGAGCGGAGCCGCCCGTGAAAAACGGAATGGAGCCACCCACAAAAGGAACAAGCCGCCTCCACGGAGGGCCGACTCGGTGCGTCGCCGCAGGGATGGGGGGAGACAAGAAGCGAACATAGAGAAACACAGAAGAATGGACACACAGCAAGAGCAAGCAGAAGGGGGGGGGGATGTGAAATAAAATAAATAAATAAATAAATAAATAAATAAATAAATAAAATAAAATCTCCATTCAAATGGAGGATGAGTTTCTTATGTTTTGCTTGGTTGTTTTGCTGAGATACTTACCGTTTGCTTTCAATGCTCCCCATCCAGTGACAAACACTTTACTCTTAGGCAAGACTTCAAAAGTAACATCTGGGAGACAGACTCTGTGCACGTCATCAGAAAATCTGATGGGGGTAGCGAGCTTCACCACGGCAATGTCATCATCATGCTTATGGGCAGCATAGTTCTCGTGAACAATAATTGACTGCACCCTTCTTCTCATCAGTGGAGGGCTTAGGGTTGTTCCAAAGCTAGCCGTCCATAGTCTGGGGTTTTTGTTACTGATCACAAATTAGAAAGGTCACAATTGGTTCATTTTTGACTAAAGTTGCCCGGGACTCTGGATGTGCATGGGACATAAGGATATAAGAAGGCCAAATTTTTGGCCTTGATGGTTGACTGGGATCCTCCCACCTTTTTATTTGAGACTTCTGCCCTAGGGCTGCCAAATCCCCTTTCTAGGGTAGCTAAAATTACTCTCCTGGGAAGAGGGGTTATAACTTAAAAAAATAAAAATATATAATTAATTATAAAAGTAATACAGATTAGTGGGTGATGATATACATAAATAAAAAGTAACCATGTGTACCCACATATAGACACGCAGATACACATATATGCTCATATTGATGCACAGTTATATAAAGATATACATATAGCTATGTAGATAGGTAGGTAGGTAGATAGAAAGATAGAATATATTGATACAGGTAGATAACATTGGAGCCATACTTTATATATTGTTTTCTCTATACTTAGCATTTTATCCAGAATATTTTTCCATTTTCTATGAATTTCATTAGTTACTGCATCTTTTTATTATATCCAAATGTCCATATGTTAAATCTTTAAAACACATGCCTCTCAAAGAAGCATAGCACCAAAAATATACATGTTGGATATTCAGATGGGAGTTTTATGGATTGGGATACTATTAGCAGAGTGAAAAATCCACACTATATCTTACGAAAACCGGTGAGCATGTTTACATTTTGAAAGTAGTGGCTTGTTCTCAATTAAAATTGAGATTACTGGGGAATGTATTGTCAGTTAGAAATGGAGATACTCTCTCTAATTTTTCTACTATTCTTCAATTGTCACTTCTTCCTAAGTCTGCTGGGAAATCATGGGTACCATTGGGTGACCTAAGATTTTCATGAAAGAAATGAAAAAGGTATAAGCACGATAGGTTATGAAGGTGAAAGAAAGAGGTGGAATTAGTGAGCCTGTTGGTCAGAAGGAAGACTCACGTGTCAAAACAGTGAGCAGCAGTCAAGAGCCACTCATCGCTGATCAAAGATGCTCCACAGAAATGGATGCCGTCTATTTGCAGGCTGGCTTGCCATGGCCAAGCAGCTTTCATTGCAACATCACCATCGGCAATTCTTTCCATGGAAGAGAGTGGGGACTCTCTCCCTAACCCACAACCTGCCAGAATAGGATAAGATGGTTATTTTAAGGGAATTGTAAGCATTTGTAGGGATGATTGACACTTAGGGAAGGGAGCATTTGTAGGAATACCTTGCCTTTAAAAAATTAATTGAAATTAACATTAGATATAATAATGATTCTTCACATTGAAAAAGGATTAAAAATTTTTAAAAAAGACTATTTAATGCACTCCTTGGTGCATTTATTGTGATTTCCCTTTTTTTTTAAAATAGGTTTATCCAAAAGCCTTTACTTTTTAAAAACAATTTATTGAAGTATATCATTCATAAATGAACATACATAAACTATAAGTGTTCAGTAAACATTGTGAACTTATAAAACAAACATGAATAACATACAGGGCTCCCACATATCACCCCACCACAAATAATTTGCATTGTTGCGAAACATTTGCTAACAAATTATGAAAGAGCATTGTCAAAGTATTACTACAAACTACAGTCCGTATCTTACTCCCCTAGACCTTTTTTTTTTAAGGATTTATTTATTTATTTATTTACTTTTATCCGTTTTTATGCTCCCCCTCCCCGTTTTTCCGTTTTTGCTGTTTTTTTGGTCCATTTGCTGGGCAACTCTCTGTGTCCATTTCCTGCCCTCTCTTCTCATTCTTTTCCTCCTGTCTTCACTGGGATTCAACCCTGGAAGCTCCAATGTGGGAGAGAGGTGGCTTACCGCCTGTGCCACTTTAGTTCCTGTTTTTTTTGGTGCTTCTTGTCTCGGCTCTCCCTTGTGTCACTCTCTTGTTACATCTCATCTTGCTGTGTGGCTCGCAGAGCCTGATGGCACACCCACTTGCAGGGCCTGGCAGTGCACCAGTGCATGGGACCTGGTAGCCCATGTGCCTTCTATATTTTTCTTTTTTAAATTTTTACTGGGAGGTCCCGGGGATAGGACCCAGGTCTCTTCATATGGGACACAGACTCCCAACCATTTGAGCCATATCCATCCCCCGGCTATATCTCTAAGGTTGACCTAGAGTTACAGTCTTTTCCCATACAGATGGTCATATAATAAATCAGGCTTAGTTTATCACCAGCATTCTAAAAACCAGACCTAGGGAGAAAAACTAGGTCTGGGGACACATGCATGGTTTCTAATGTAGTGAATGTTTAGCCTACCCTGATTATCACAAAATCAAGTCAGCAAGTGATTTCCTTTCAAAATTTGGTGTTCTCTAGGTCATGTTTCTTATGTGTAGCAGTTTACATCAGTAATATATGTATGACATTTTAAAATGCTAAATGCACACTACTTATTGAATAAATATCATTTGTACTCTTTTAAAATAATCGTTTAATATTATAATTATTATGCTATTATTGCATAAATATCAAAGTTCATATATTAAAATTGGTCAGTGTTATTTAATTTTAAGCAAAAATTTCTACTTTAACAAAGTGAGCCAAATAAAAATAAATATGATAAAATAAAAGGAAATTGTCAAGGGAATCATCAATGACTTGAGGAAGTACAAGTATTTCCAAGAAGCCCACATAAACATTTCCAATTGTTAGCAATTTTTTGCCTTGAGAGATATTACATCACTTACACATTCAGAGATATTATATACTTTGGGGAAATATTAAATGTGGGATTAGAAAAATACTAAAATGTGTGTTTTGAGTTTTATTCGTTGATTTATAAACATCCCAGTGATATTCTTGAACTTACAGCTGTTCAGAATGTGTTCTGCTTGTGCTTCATTCACATCTAGAAAAAAACAAAAGCGAGGGAACAATTATAAATTAAAATACTATGCCCACCTGATATGAATGTTTCTGGTTGGGAGGAGCTACATTATTCAGGAAAATCTTAATTGAAAGGCAATAGAATGAAACTCTACAAAAAGTTGAGACCTAGATACAAATTAAACAATTATTTCTGACAGTATGTGAACTCGAGCGAATTCCTGGTCCATAAATCTAAAAGCATTGGCACAGAGAAGGGTATTGTTTGCCATGAAGGAGAACTGCATCTAGTTAATGAAATGTCATGCCAATTTGTTGAAATATAATTTTAACGAGAAGAGGATCTGGGACCAGTTTTATTTACAGACAAGTTCACATTTGCTGGTTGTTTCCTTCCATTCTCATTCTCACAGTGGTGTTATGATAAAGACTTTGCAGTCATCTTGGAGGCATGGCTTCTAGGCTTGGACCACAGATGCTCCTTGTATAAAGGCCACCAATATATTAACAAATCCTCCAAACATGTTACCCTACTAGACTGTCTTCCTGATTAGTGACTCTTCCCTGAAATTATTTCAATTGTCCCTTATGCCAGATAATATATGAGCAATCCAGATCCACATTTTGTTAAGATGAAAGCTAGTATGGAGTTTTGATGAGTCTGCAAATGAATGCCTCTTTAATTTAAGTCAGACTCTAAAGAGGAATATTGAATTTGTCCGCAGGGAACTATTCTTAGGAAGTTCATTAGATTAAATATCTTATCAGTTTCACCAATAATAACAATTTTCTAATGGCTTCCCTGGCCTTGAGAATAAACCAAAACTTCCTACCTGGGCCTACATGACCTGGTCCCTATTTATGCCCTTGATGTCATTTTTTTTTTTTTTAAAGATTTATTTATTTTATTACATATCTCCCCTTCCCCCCGCTGTGGCGACGCGTCGAGAGTGGTCACTGCGCAGGCGCGGCTTTCCCCGTTTGTGGGCGGTCTCTGCGTCCATTCACGGCCGGCTTTCAGTTCGTGGGTGGCTGGCTGCGCTCCATCCGCGGGTGACCTGCCCTGCCCGTGGCGGCTCTTGCCATATCCGTGGCAGCTTCTTGCCCTGCCCACGGCGGCTCCGGCCCGCCCATGGCGGCTTGCCATTCTCAAGGTGGTCTGCCCGCTAGGGGAGGTCCCCGGGAATCGAACCCAGGGCCTCCCATGTGGTATGCCGGCGCCCTATCCACTGGGCTATCGAGCCGACCCCCCTTGATGTCATTTTAAACTACAGTTGTTCTTATCCACTACTTGATGGACATCCTGGCTTTCCTGTTCCTTGACTGTGCCAAGGTGTTCCTGCTTGTAGTCTTAGAGTTACCCTACCATTTTGCAGGAACGCTATTCCTCTGGGCTTTGTATGGTTGGTTCCCATTGTCATTCAAACCTCAACTTAAACATTTCCTCAGAGAGGACTTCTCCCACAACCAAATCTAAAGTAGTCTCCCACGTTCTATTCTCTGCATGGAGTTTAATATTATTTGATCTTGTTTATTTATATGTTTATTAGTTCATTGTCTTTCTCATATATTTTACTGGACTACAAGTTCTATGAGGATAGATACCTCAAATAAGTTCTCAATACATAATTTGTTGAATGAGTGAGTAAACAAGAACAGGAGTCCTGGGTACCACAGATCATGTTAAAGACTTTGTATTAATCATTCATTATATCCTCACAATAATATTATGAGGTAAGTATATTAAGGATATGATTCAAATAGATTTTAAATATATATATAATTTTATTTTCAAATAATTTCAAACAGTACAGATGTAAAAATAACACAAAACCCATAGAGAACTCCAACATACCTCCTACCATGGTACCCAATCCACCACTTTAAATATTTTGTCACATCTGCCATCTCATTTTCTCTCTCTCTCTTTCTCTCTCTCTTTGTCTCTCTCTAGCTAGCTAGCTATCCATCCATATGTCTATGCTATAACATTTGAGACTAAGTCGAATACATCATTTTCCTTGAATACTTAATACTTCAATATATATTTGCTAAGAATGAGAAATTTCACATTGATATAAAGCTTTCTTTCTTATATTCCAATTTTTACATAGTCCTAATGTAACTTTGAGGAGTTTCTCCTCCATCATTGGATCTAGTCCAGTTTCATGTATTGCATTTAGTTGTTATTGTCTCTTTAGTCTTTTTTTTAATTGTAGGAAGATATATACAACATGAAAATTCCCATCTCAACTGCTCCCAAACAGACAATTCAGTAGTATTAAACTCATTAATGCTATTGTGCTATGGTCACCACTATCCATTATGAGAATTCTTCTAGCACCCCAAACAGAAAATTATTAACTCTCCATTCTTCCTCATTTCTCCTCTTACCCTTGGTAACCTGTATTAAACTTCCTCTTTTTAAAAAAATCATAATAAATTTCATTCTTAGAGAAGTTTTGGATTACAGAAAAGTTACATTGAAAGTATAGAGGATTCCCATACTCATCCCACACACATTTTCCTCTATTATTTACATCTTACATTAATGTGGTACATTTGTTACAATTGATGAACCAATATTGAAGCATTGCTATTAATCAAGGTCTATAGTATATGGGTTACACTTTATGCTGCACAGTTTTATAGACTTTGACAAATGTATCATGACATGTATTCATCATTGCAGTATCATACAGAACAATTCCAATGCCCTAAAAATGTCCTGTATTCCACCTATTCATTCCTTTCTCTCCTCTCTGAACCTCTGGTAACCACTATCTTTATATCAATGTTACAAATTCTTCTTTTACCACATAATAATAACTGCAACAAAAATAAATCTACATTGGTAGATTCAGCCCCTTATATTTGTTCATTCCTTAATCTTGAGGAATTTGGGTTGATACCCACTCTGACTGTTTCAGTAAGAGAAGGGGTTTAAATATTACGGGGCAGATGGAAGAAACTATTGCTTGCAGTTTTAACTACTCCTTGCTTTTGGAGATGGGACTTGTTCATCATCATAATATAATAACAAAATAAAAAAAAACTGAATGGTTTAGTAGTAAGAGATAATAGAAAATAGAATCAGTGAACCTGAAGAAAAAATCAATGGAATTTAGTCAATCTGTACAACATAGGGAAAATAGAATGGAAAAAAAGTGACCAGAGACTCAGAGATCTGTAGGATAATAACAAAAGATCTAACATTCATATCATCAGAGTCCCAGCAGTAGAGGAAAAAAAGAGTGTGGGTCTGAAAAAGTATTCAGAGAAAACGTAGGCAAACATCTTCCAGATCTTTTGGTAGGTAGTGGTTTCTTAAACCTTACACCCAAAGCACAAGCAATGAATGAAAAAAATAGATAAATGGAAACTCCTCCAAATTAAACACTTTTGTTCTTCAAAAGACTTTGTCAAGAAATTCAAAAGGTAGACCACTCAATGGGAGAAATATTTGGAAACCACATATCCAATATGTGTTTAATATCCATGTTTTATTAAAGAGATCATACAACTCAATGATAAAAAGACAAGCAGGCCAATTAAAAAGAGGGAAAAACATGTGAACAGATTTTTTTCCAAAAAAGAAATCAAAAGGCCAAAAAACACATGAAAAGATTGTAATCATCACTAGTTATTAGGGAAATTCAGACCAAAACTGATGATTTCATGCCTTACAGAATAGCTATTATTATAAAGTCAGAAAACTACAAGTGCTGGAGAGGATGTGGAGAAATGAGAACACTCTTCACTGTTGGTGGGAATGTAAAATGATCCAGCCTCTGTGGAGGCTAGTTTGGCACTTCCTCAGGAAGCTAACTATAGAACCACCATATGATCCAGCATTCCAGCCACTAGGAATATATTCAGAAGAACTGAAAGCAAGGATGTGAACAGACATTTGCACACTGATGTTCATAGCGGCATTGTTCCCAATTGATAAAAGATGGAAATAACCCAAGTGTCTATTAACCAATGAATGGATAAACAAAATACGGTGCATATATATGATGGAATACTATTCAGCTGTAAGAAGAAATGAAACTTGGGATACATATAACAACATGGATGAACCTTGAGGACATTATGTTGAATGAAACAAGCCAGACACAAAAGGACAAATATTGTATGGTCTCACTGACATGAACTAAATATGATGAATAAAGTCATGAAGTTAAACGCTAAGATATAGGTTACTAGGATATAGAATGTGGGTTGAGAATTTGAGTTGATGCTGACCGTATGTAGAATGTTAAATAAGGGGGACTGTAAATGTGGGGAAATGGTTAGAGTTGATGGTAAGATATTATAGTAGGTATAATCAACACTGCTCATTCATAGATATGATTGTGATTGAAAGGGTTAGCCTGTGAAGGTTAATGTCAATTGGAAGAAAGCTAGAGGATAATCTAGGGTCTGTATAACATAGTGATTTCAGTGGTGGATATGATTGTAGTTAATAGTACAGATACAAGAATGTTCCTCTCTTACAAGGTCTCCCATGGAGATACATGGGAAAATATAACTAATGTAAGCATAAAATATAGCTAATGTAATATTTTTACAGAAATTGCAAAAAAGGTGCTGTATCAATGCTAAGGGTCAGTATTGGATTTTTCCTGTTGTAGTAATGAAAACATTCTGAAATGGACTGGCTGAAAAGTCCCTAAATTTGGCAAAAGACACAAACTTACAGATTCAAGAAGCTGAGAGAACCCCAAATAGGATAAATGCAAAGAAATCTACTCCAAGATCACTCACCACTAAACTATTAAAACTAAAGACAAAGTCTTAAAATCAATCAGAAAGAAAAGATACATTACTTATAAAGGAACACCAATTCAAATAACAGCAATTCTTTAATACGAAACCATATAGGCCCAAAGGAAGTGGCATAACCATTTTCAAGTGCTGAAAGAAAAGAACTGTCAATCTTGAATCCTCTGTGTTGTGAAACAATACTTCAGGAATGAAGGGAAAATCCTCAGATAAAGAGAAACTGAGAGATTTGTTTGTAGCAGACCTACCCTTAAATAATGGCTAAAGGATGCTTTACAAACAAAAAGAAAATAATAAAAGAAGAATTCTGGGAACTTGAGAAAGGAAAAAAAGGACAATGGAAGGGTAAAATTAAGAATGAACATAGTAGACTTTTACCTCATTAGTTTCTTTAAACATAATTCATGGTTGAAGCAAAAGATAAAATATCATCTAATGTAAAGGAAATACTGAAGAAAAGTATACTTAAAATGTGGGGAGGGTAAATAGACCTAAATAGAAGTAGGAATTCTACATTGATACTAGTAAACTGTGATAAGTTACAGATGTATATGGCAATACCTAGAATAACCACTAAGAAACCTATATAAAATGATTAACTCAGAATTATTTTGAACCAATAAAAATTAAATTCTAAAAACTGTTTAAGTAACTAAGAAAGATTAGAAAAAAGAAAGAAGGGAACAAGACAAAGAACAAAGAGAAAACAATAAAAAGGAATACAAGTCATCTTATTATAAGAGTAGTTACTTTAATATGTCTAAATATACCAATTAAAAGACAGATAGTAGCATGGGTAAAAAGCACAATCCAAATACATGCTATCTAGAAGAAACTCATTTCAAACATAGTGACATATGTAGGCTGAAAGTAAAAGGATAGAAAAAGACACATTACGCAAACATGAATAAAGAAGGAGCAACTATAATAATATCAGATAAAACCGACGTGAGAGCAAAGAAAATTACTAAGGAAAAAAGGCATGATGATAACAAGGATCAGCCCACTAAAAAGGTATTGCAATTTTAAATGTGCGTACACCAAACCATAGAGCTTCAAAATACATGACGTAAAAACTGATAGTGCTGAAAGGAGAAAGAGGCAAATTCACAGTAACAGTTGAGAACTTCAGCACCCCACTCTCAACAAATGATAGAACTACTAGATTGAAAATCAGCAAGAGTTTAGAACTCAATACCATGAACCAACAGGGTATAATTGAAATTCATGGAACGCTCCAGCTAACAAAAGCAGAATAAAAATTCTTTTCAAATCCCATAGAATAGTCACAAAGATAGACCATATCCTGTGTCAAACAAACCTCAACACATTTAGAATAATTGAAAACATAAAGATTATGTTTTCTGTCCATAATGGAATCAAATTATAAATCAACAACCGAAAGATAGAAAAATCTCTGAACTCTTGGAAATTAAACAGCAACTACTAAATAGTCTATGAGTCAGAGAGGAAATCTCAAGGGAGATACAAAAAAACATAGAACTGGGGGTTGGTGCGGGGTTCGATCTTGGCCTCACTTGGTCCCTAGTTCTGCTCCAAGGGCTTCTGTGCCCGGTTTTTGCTTTGCTTTCTGACTACGAGTTTTTGCTTTGCTTCGCTCCTCCGGGACTGCAGCCCAGAGGCTCGGGGGCAGCAGCGCGGTCCCCAGAAAGGAAAGCGCGCCCTGGCAAGAGTGAAGGCTGCGGGCAAGGGGATTGGCCAGGAGATGCCAGAGTTCCTGAAGACCCCTCGGGGCTGACGAAAGAGAATTTGAAGAGGGAGTTGACTGTCAACAATGTACGGGCAGAGCCCGGGAGCAGCACAAAGGCGTGTTCCTGCAGCTCTACCTGTAGCACCTCAGGACGCGCAACCAGCCACCGCTTGCCAGCGCCAACCGCAAGGGGCCGCAGGACTTCTCCAGCGTGGAGGAGCGCGAGCCCACCCGCCCTTGGCTCCCGGCAAGCGGCTGCCGGCCCAAGCCGGGCAGTGTCGGCAGGAAAGCCACACACACACTCACCCCTCCTCAGGAACCCAGATTGGGAGATAAAGATGATCTAGATGTAGCAGAGCTCACTAATGAAGATCTTCTGTATCAATTTGTGAAATAAGGAGTGAATCCTGGGCCTATTGTAGGGACAATCAGGAAGCTATATGAAAAAAAACCTGCCGAAAAGGAAAGAACAAGGAACAGAATCAAGATTATCTACACCTCTGCCAGCAGTTTCTTCTTCAGCAGAAAATTCAAGGCAGAATGGGAGTAATGACTGACAGATACCGGAACAACGAAGAAGACT
>PVKH010045337.1:0-10503 GCA_004027955.1 Chaetophractus vellerosus | reverse complement strand
TATGATAAAAAGAGGCGATGCCAAATAAAAAAGGAATACAGAATACATTCTTCACATAGAATTAGAGAAAATGCAAACAAATCTATAGGGGCAGAAAATAGAATAATGGTTGTCTGGTGATAAGGAGATGAGCTTAGGTGAGGAATAGATGGTTTGTAAAGGGACAGGAAGAAATTTTGGTGGATAATGTGTTTTTTCAGTATCTTAATTTTGGTGATGATTTCCCATGTGCAAATACATGTCAAATCTCATTAAAATGTGAAAGTCAAATATGTGTGATTTATTGCATAACAATGAAGTTGATAAAATTATTGAATATTTAAAAACATATTTATCTGATATCTTTTATATGTGGCATATTAGATATATAAAAATAAATTGATGAACCATAAGCTTTCCCTCAACAGGTTTAGTATCTCTCAACCACTGCACCTTCCACAGTAACAAGCACTCTGAATCTGTGCCTTTTTAAAAAATTTTTTATTCTCTTTTTAAATTCACTTTTATTGATACATATTAATAAAGCATACAATCTATGCAAAGTGTACAATCAATGGAATTTGGTATAATCACATAGTTGTGCATTCATCAATTCAATCATTATTAGAGTATTTTCATTATTCCAATATTAATAGTAATAATAAACAAACAAAAAAAAACCCAAAAACTGTACCCCTTAATATTCACCTCTTAATCTCTCTAACCTTTCCCTGCCATACATAGCTGCTATTTCATTTACCTCTCTTTAATTTATTTTGCACATTTATTTTTAAGCATTTTTTCAATTTTATTACATATTAATAAAGCATGAATCCATCCAAAGAGTACAATCAATGGTATTCTGTGTAAATCACATGTTTGTGCATTCATCACCCCAGAGCACCTTCATTATTCCAATAATAATATACACAAAACAAACATACAAACAAAACCCATCACTTCTCAATCTCTCGATGCCTCACCTGGCATGCATAGCTGCTATTCTTTTTCCTTCTCTCTAGTATATTTGTATTTATATTTTGTAAAATCAGTCTTATACACGCAATATCACCCATATTTGTGTTTCACATGAGGTTTTACTATCTTATACAGTCCCATGTTACAGTTTTTAGCTTTCCTTCTAGTATATACATGACCTTAGACTTCCCCTTTCAACCACTGTCATACCCAGACAATAGCACTGCTAGTTACACACACCATGATGTGCTTTAACCTTTTCTATTCATTTCCAAAGATTTACAAACAACATTTTTAACAGTTCTCCATAGATCAAACTTCAGCTTCCAGTTCTCCACTCTCCCTCTATTTTCTGGTGACCTATATTCTAATTATTAACTTCATGGTTTTACACAGCATGTTTAGTCATAAAGCACAATCATACAGTATTTGTCTTTTGTGTCTGGCTTGCTTTACTCAGCTTAATGTCCTCCAGGCTCATCCATGTTGTCATATGGTTAATGGCTTCTTTTCTTCTTACAGCTGCTTAATATTCTATTGTGCAGTCTAATAGGTGTGAAATGATATCTAATTGTAGTTTTGATTTGCATTTTCCTAATTGCTGGTGATGTTGAACATTTTTTAAAAGTGTTTCTTCACCATTGGTATTTCTTCTTTGGACATTTGTCTTTTCATGTCTTTAGAAACTTTTTAATTGGGTAGGGTGTCTTTTTATTGTTAAGTTGTATGATCTCTTTTTGTGTATCATAGATATCAAACCCTTATCAGATATGTTATTGCAAAATATTTTCTCCCATTGAGTTGACTGCCTTTTCACCCTCCTGACAATGTCCTTTGATGTGCAAAAGTGTTGAATATTGAAGAGGTCCCATTTATCTATTTTTTCTTTTGTTGCTCGGCTTTGGGTATAAGGTTATGAAACTACCACATACCATAAGATCTTGAAGACGTTTTCATATATTTTCTTCTAGGAGTTTTGTGGTTGTTGCTTTTATCTTAGGTCCTTGATCCATTTTGACTTAATTTTTGTATAAAGTATGAGATAGGCATATTCTTTCTTTCTTTTGGATATGGCTATCCAGTTCTCCCAGCATCATTTGTTGAATAGACTCTTCTGGCCCAGGTGGGTGGGCTTGACAGCCTTGTCAAAAATCACTTGACTGTAGATGTGAGGGTATATTTCTGAGTTCTTGATTCAGTTCCATTGGTCAATGTGCCTATCTTTATGCCAGTACCATGCTGTTTTTACCATTGTAGCAAGGTAATATATTCTAAAGTCTGGAAATGAGAGTCCTCCAATTTTGTTCTTTTTATGATATTTTTGGCTATTTGGGGACATTTACCCTTCCCAATAAATTTGATAATTGGATTTTCCACTTCTGTAAAACAGGCTGTTGGGACTTTTATTGGGATTGCATTGAATCTCTAAATCTGTTTGGATAGAGTTGACATCTTAATGATATCTAGTCTTCCAACCCATAAACATGGAATGTTCTTCAATATATTTGTCTTCTTCAGTATCTTTTAGCAATGTTTTGTAGTTTCCTGAATACAGGTCCTTTATGTCCACAGTTAAGATTATTTCTAAATATATGATTGTTTTAGTTGCTATCATAAATTGATTTTTTTTCTGTTTTTCTCCGCAGATTGCACATCAGTAATGTATAGAAACTCTATTGGTTTTTGCATGTTAATCTTGTATCCCATCACTTTGCTGAACTTGTCTATTGGTTCTAGTAGCTTTTTTGTGGATTGTTCAGGAGTTTCTAGATGTAGGATCATATCATCAGTGAATAGTGAAAGTTTTACTTCTTCCTTTCCTATGTGGGTGCCTTTTATTTCTTTATCTAGCCTACCTGCTCTAGCTAGAACTTCTAGCACAATATTGAAGAACAGTAGTGAGAGTGGGCATCCTTGACTTGTTCTGATCTCAGTGGGAACACTTTCAGTCTTTCACCATTGAGTACTAGGCGAGCTGTATGTTATTCATATATGCACGTTACCATATTGAGAAAGCTTCCTTCTATTCCTATCTTTTGGAGTGTTTTTATCAAGAAAGGGTGCTGTATTGTGTCAAATGTTTTTTATGCATCTATCGAGAGTATCATGTGATTTTTCTTCTTCAATTTATCAATATTATTTATCACACTAATTGATTTTCTTGCATACCTGGGATAAAACCCATTTGATAGTGTTGTATAATTCTTTTAATGTGCTTTTGGATTTTGTTTGTATGTATTTTGTTGAAGATCTTTGCATCTATATTCATTAGAGATATTGGTCTATAATTTTCTTTTTCTGTAGAAAAAGCATACAAATGGCTTTGCTATTAGGGTGATGTTGGCTTCACAGAATGAGCTTGGTAGTGTTCCATCCTGTTCAATTTTTTGGAAGAGCTTGAGCAAGATTGGTGTTAGATCTGTTTGAATGATTGGTAAAATTCACCTGTGAAGCCATCTGGTCCTGGGCTTTTCATTTTTGGGAGGTTTTTGATGACTGTTTCAATCTCTTCACTTGTGATTGTTTTTTTGAGGTCTTCTGTTTTTTCTAGGGTGAGTGTAGGTGGTTTGTGTGTTTCTAATTTGTCCAACTCCTCTACATTGCCTAGTTTTGTGGCATATAGTTGTTCATTGTATCCACTTATGATCACTTTTATTTCTGCAGGTCAGTGGCAATGCCCCTCTTTCATTTCTTATTTTATTTATTTGTGTCTTCTCTCTTTTTTTCTTTGTCAGTCTAGCTAAAGGTTTGCCAATTTTGTTGAAATTCTCAAAAAACTAACTTTTGGTTTTGTTGATTCTCTCTTATTATTTTTTTGTTCTCCATTTCATTTATTTCTGCTCTGATCTTTACTATTATTTTACTTCAGCTTGGTTTCATATTGCTGTTCTTTTCCTAGTTCCTCCAGGCATGCACTTAGAGCTTCAGTTTTAACTCTTTTTTCTTTTTTAATGTAAGCATTGAGGGTTATAAATTTCCCCCTCAGCACTGCCTTTGCAGTGTCCTATAATGTCCTATAGTTTTGGATATGTTGTGTTCTCATTTTCATTAGTCTCAAGATATTTGCTGAATTCTCTTGCAATTTCTTCTCACACTATTTAAGAGTGTTTTGTTTAATTTCTATATAATTATGAATTTTCCCTTTTTCTGTCCATTATTGATTTCCAGCTTCATTCTGTTATGAATGAAAATTTTTGTATAATTTCAATTTTTTAAAGTTATTGAGACTTGTCTTGTGACACAACATATTATCTATCTTGGAGAAGGATCCATGAGCACTTGAAAAGAAAGTATATCCTGCTGTTTCAGGGTGCAATGCTCAATAGATGTCTGTCAGGTATAGTTCATTTATCATATTTTTCAACTTCTCTGTTTCTTTATTTATCCTCTGTCCAGATGTTCTATCCAGGGCTGGGAGTGGTATATTGAAGTTTCCAACTATTATTGTAGAGACATCTATTTCTCCCTTCAGGTTTGCCAGTGTGTGCCTCATGCATCTTGGGGCATTCAGGTTAAGTGGATATATATATAGTAAAGGCATTTCTTCTTGGTGAATTGTCCCTTTTGTTAAAATATAATGGTCTTCTCCATCCCTTATAACAGTTTCGCATTTGAAATCTATTTCATCCAATATTAGTATCACTACTCCAGCTCTTTTTTGTTTACTATTTGCATGGAATATCTTTTTCTAACCCTTCACTTTTACTCTGATTGTGCCCTTACATCTGAGGTGAGTCTTTTGTAGACAACATACACATGGTTTATATTTTTTTATTCATTCTATCAGTCTATATATTTTGATTGGGGAGTTATATCCATTAACATTCAACGTTTTTACTCTAAAGGCATTACTTACTTTATCCATTTTGCCCTTCGGCTCTCTGTTGTCATATTGTTTTATTGTTTGTCTTCTCCTTTAGTTTACCCTTCCTAATAATCTTCATTCTAAATTCTTCTCTAATCTCTTGTCCTTGTTTTTTTTTTTTTTTTCCTTTCAGGCTGCGGCACCTCCTTTAGTATGTCTCTTTTTTTAACAAAGATGTATTTTATTTTATTTATTTATTTCTCCCCAACCCCTCATTGTTTTTCACTTGCTGTGTCTGGTCGTCTTCCTTGCTTCTTTAGGAGGTACCAGGAGCTGAACCCAGGACCTCTGATATGGGAGGAATGTGCCTAATCACTTGAGCCACCTCTGTGCTCTGCATTGTTTTGGCTCTCATTTTGTTTTCCCTCCCTGCATCTCTCATTGAGTCATCTTGTTGTGTCAGCTCACCGTGCCTGCCCATTGAGTCAGCTCACTGTCTTCTTTAGGAGGAACCAGGATACAAACCAGCAACCTTCCATGTGGTAAGTGGGGGCCCAGTTGCCTGAGCCACATCCACTTCCCAGTATATTTTGTAAATCCGGCCTTTTGGTAACATATTCTATCAGTTCTTATTTGTCTCTGAAGACTTTGAACTCACCCTCATTTTTGAAGTACAGCTTTGCTGGATACAGAATTCTTGGCTGGCAGTTTTTTTTCTTTCATTACCTTAAATACATCATACCATTTTCTTCTCGCATCCATGGTTTCTGATGAGAGGTCGGCACTTAATTTTATTGCGTTTCCCTTGTATGTGATGCTTTGCTTTTCTCTTGCTGCATTCAGAATCCTCTCTTTATCTCTGATAGCTATTCTCAATAGTAGGTGTCTTGTGGTAGGTCTATTCAGATTTATTCTGTTTAGGGTGTGTTGTACTTCTTGTATATTGATATTTATGTCCTTCATATGGGTAGGGAAGTTTTCAGTCATTATTTCCTCAAATATTCTCTTTACCCCTTTTCCATTCTCTTCTTCTTCTGGGACACAAATAATGTGAATATTTGTGCATTTTGCCTTGTCATTCCATCTCCTGAGACTCTGTTCCATTTTTTTCCATTCTCCTCTCTTTCTGTTATCCTGTCTTTTCCAGTTCAGATGTTCTGTCTTTGAAATCACTAATTCTGTCTTCGAGCAATTCAAATCTGCTCTTAGGTACCTCTGAGGTATTTTTTAATCTAATCCATTGTGTCTGTCATTCGCTTAAGGTCTGTTACTTTTCTTTGCAGACTTTCAAATTGTTCTTTATGTTCTCCCAGTGTCTTCTTAATATCCTTTATTTCTTTAGTCATATTTTCTTTACATCATTTGAAATGATTTAGGAGAGTTGTGTAATTATCACTGATTAATTGTTTTAAATCTTATATCTCTTCAGGATATTTGGTTTGTTCCTTTGGCTGGGCCATCACTTCCTGTTTCCTAGTATGGCTTGTAATTTTTTGCTGATGTCTAGGCATCTGAATATGTTGGTGTATTTATTCTGATAGCCAATTTCTCTCTCTTGCCTATTGTTTTTTTTTTTTCACAGCTCTTCTTTGATATTTGGTTCAAGTTATCTGAAGTCTTTAAAATTGTCCTGCTTAAGTTATCAAAATCAGGCCAGGGACTCACTGGTGGGGTGCAGATTTTCTCCCAGATGTTGAAGACAGAGAGTAAAAAGAACAGTTTTTGTCCATGCAATTTCTTGACTAGACAGCTAATAGTGCTAGTCAGCTCACCTTTCCAAAGAGTTGTTTCAGTCTTGGCTTTCCTGTGTTACTGTGTTGACTCCCCAGATCAGAGATTCAAAGTGGGCTCTGCCAGCCAAATTCACTGAGGAAAATACCCTGACCTCCCCCCCCCCCTCCTTTTTCCTTGAAACAGCCAACAGGGAGGAAGGTGTCTTTTCCCCTCTTAGTGGGCTGCAGTGAACCAGAGGTTTTACCCTATCTTAATATTCTGGGGGTGGGGGAGGGAGCCCTTCCTGGCCACCATGGGGGCTTGGTAACTCATGTTTGTCATTTTGGCTTCTTTGTCTCTCTGTCCCTGGGAGTTGTGCAGCACTGTCCTGGTCTGCTGACCCCCAAACCAGGTCCCTCGGACAGCCTTTGGCTCTTTCTCCATTGCTTTTGTGAGAGCATTCAGTCCTGCCTGTTAGTCCATCACCACCTTCCCACAACCCCCCATGCCTTTTTAAAGCCTGACCAATTAAGGGGGTGAGGGAAAAGGAAGTAAGCACAATTAAAAAATATATGGTGTACTTTGTTTTCAATTCAACATGAGTTACATGAACATTGTTCCAGAAAAAAAATGGACTTTAATTAAAGATTTATATAATATATTCAAGGCAACCCTGAACTAAAACAAAAGGAACAACCAACACTAAGAAAAAGGCATAATTAAAAGTCAATAGTGAAGATAAAATGGAATATTTGAAAAACACTAAGCTAACCCAAAAGCAAGCAGAAAATGATGGCAAAAGGATCAAAGAATAGTTGGAACCAATAGACAACAGCTGGCACAACGTTGGATTTTAGTAGAGGCATATTCCAATGGTTGGCCTCATACCAACCTGGCAACACATAAAAAGTTAACTGAAATTGATGATGTCTAAATATAAAAAATAATACTATAAGATTTCTTGTGGAATATCTCAGACAAAATCTTTGTGACCTTGGTTTAGACAAAGATTTCTTAGAAAAGACAAAAAAAGTAGCTCAAGAAACAAACAAAAAAAACCAAATTGATAAATTGAAATTCAACAAAATTAAAAATTTCTGCTCTTTGAAATTCTCAGTTAGGAAAATAAAAAGACAGCTGATGCAGTAGACAAAATATTTTAAATATATATATTAAATAAAATACTTATATACAGAATATATAAATAACATTCAAAACTTAAAAATTAAAAATAAAAGTGAGCAAAAGCTTTGAACATGTTATCAAAAAATTATGAGCACAATCTGCTTATGAAAAGATGTTCAACAGTCAGTAATAAAATGCAAATTAAAATAACAAAATATCACTATGCATTTATTCAAATGGTTACATATATACATTTTTAAAGTGACATTACCCGTTGATGGCGCTGATGGAGAAAGCCTAGGCTACTTATGCACTGCCAGTGAGAACGCAAAATGGAACAGCTCATTTAGAAAACAACGAGATAATTTAATACAATGTTCCACATCTTGTTACCATTTGTATCAGCAATCCAACTCCTAAGTATTTATCCAGAAGAAATGAAAATTTACGTTCACACAAAAATCATTATGTAATGTTTATAGTATGGCTATATTCATAATTGCCACAAACTGGAAATAATCCAAATGTCATCAACTCAGAAATTGCTGAAATGCAGGGCATCACAGAATGGAATGCACAAGAGCCGGAATACGGAAGGAATTCGCGATTCATTCAAAACATGGATGAATCTCAAATGCATCACACGGAATGAGGAAAGCTCAGAAGGCTACACACTGTGGGATTCCATTCCTATGACCTGGAAAAGGCAGCGCCAGAAAGACAAACAACACAGCCGCTTCCAGAGGCATAGGCTGGGGTCAAGGGTTAACAACAAGCTGGCAGAAGGGGGTCTTTGGAGGTGATGCAGTATGTTCCAAGTCTTGATTGTGGTGGCTCCACAACCGTACATATTTGTGAAAGTGGTGAGCGTGTTTGTGTGAGTATAAGTATATATATGTAACCCTAAGACACCTGGTAAAAATACTGAATGCATGATCTCGTTTAATTTGGATCATCCTGCCAACTGCATAAAATAGAAACTTCCAAGTTCATCTCTAATGTCTGAAGCACAGGGTGTCAGAGAAGTCAATAGACTCTAATCCTAGGTTAGCTCATCCCAAACCCAACAGGCCTGCAGGGATGCCATGCTGTCATGTCCTTGAAGTCGGAGCAGACAGGGCCAGGAGAGGCCACTGAGTCGCATCGTGTCTGCACAGAATCTGAATGAAAGGGTAGATTAAGGAAAGAAGGAGAGAACACTGCCAGATACCCATCTTCTGAATAGGAGATCTGCAATTTTCTCCTGGTATAAACTTGCTGTTGTGCCTTCACCCTCTCGTTTTCCCGTATTTGTGTTGCACCTGCGTGCCTGACTGCAGGTCCTCGTACCCACCATAAAGTGAAGGTACCGTGAATGCTGAACTCGGTCACAACAGCTACAGAGCGAACCTTTCAGCCACCGCAGGGCGGACGCCGTAACAGGAGAGCCCTGCCAGCGTCGGGGATTCTCTGGATTCATCCTAAGAAGAGTTTGCTTACAGCTGGAAGGAAGATGCTAGAGGGGGAAGGAGATTGAATTCTCTCCTCTTCCTTTGCTCCTGCCAGCTCATGAAGGCGAAGTGTTACAGCCTGCTCTCCTGACAGCAGATGTGCAGGGGTGTAAGCTCCGGCTGCCTTCTTCCTAGCTCCACACTGGGCCTCCACAGGGAGAGGGGAGCCTGCCCTAGCTGCTGGGCCGGCATTCCTTCTTGTCCAGCACCCTCCTAAGTGTGGTAAAGGGCCCAAGCGCGCATAATCGTCTCTCCACTCTGGCTTCCACGGGGTCGCCCTCTGGACCTGGGCTCCTCTGTCTTGCAAATGAATTTCCCGGATTCATGGGGAAGGTATTCAGTCTGGACGCTGGCGGCGAGTGACTCCACCGTCCTCCCATCCAGCTTTGTCAGCAGCAGAGCGGCCTTGAGACACCAATATCTATTGCTCGGTTCATCCGTAAAGTCCAGAGAGAAAGTCACCGTCCTCAGCGCTCACCCAGAATGACACGTGTCAAGAGGAAAGGGAGGCGACCCGCAGCGCCAAGGACAGGGGACCGCCTGGCGTGGCTCCAGGCGCTGCTCAGAAGAGGGTGCCCCGCACAGACCGCGTTTTGGGTCCGCTCGTGCTGGTCAACCGCGTTGTCAGGGCCGGAGCGCGGGCAGGCCACAGCGCTGTGACATGGCCACGGTGGTGGCGCAGCCCCGCGGGCAGCAGAGCTGGGAAACGGGCCCTTCTGGGGGGCTGCTGGCCGTGCGCTCCACTCCCCCTGCAGGTCTCTAACACACACCTGGGCTTGCGGGCTGACTCTCCCGCAGGAGGCTCTCGTTCTGGTTGTTCTGACCTGTTAAATGGGAAATTCCAGTATGTTTGTGTTGGGGGGAATGAGATGTGATCATACGATCAAAACATGTAGCATGGTAACTTAAAGAGTTTAGCATACCAGTTGGCACTTAATAAAACGTATCCCTAGAAATAATTAGGACTATGGGAATTCTATCCTTTTCGTCAGTTTGATTGACAATCCAGCCTGGAATTTGCTTGCTGTGCCAAGCACCCTTCTTTCACCTTCAGATCCTAAAAACACCTGACCCTCATGCAAAAGTGAGTTCATGATGCAATAAACCTCGGGACGCTACATTTGTAAGAGCAGTTTAAACAGTGCGTGAAATAATCCGCTCCCTGCCAAGGGAGAGGAAGAATTTCTCCAGCCACTGCATTTGCTGGATCTGGGGCAGCTGACGGGTGGTGGCTGGTGGTGCCCGGCTCAGCCGCTGCCTGCCAACCTCCGCAATCTCCTCCTGCTCAGCTCTAGCCCCCGAGCTTCATATACGCCCAAGGGGAAGGAGGGAGAGGAAAATGAAATGGTTGCTACACACTGGGGAGGGACCTGGTTGGGAAATCATGAAAGGAGGCAGCCAGAAACCTGAGGC
>PVKH010045336.1:0-10513 GCA_004027955.1 Chaetophractus vellerosus | reverse complement strand
GACACTTGTGTAAAGAGAGCATGTTTATGAAAGCTGTCTGGTGAATGACAAAATTTGAATAAGTATATATTTGTATATGGAGTGAATTCTTGGTGGCTCTTAAAGCAAATGGTATTTCCATAGAGGTTTTCTACCTTCTCCATCCCCTCCCATCTGCATCTATTTTATAATGTCATTCTGAAAGTGTGCTATGTTAAGGAAGAGGGACTCGGTGCACAAAGGAGACTTCCACTGAATTGCTTAAAACTGCATGCCTTAAAGCAAAGTGGTATCAAGAAATGGCTGGGTAAAGGGGACTGTGTTCCCCCCACAATCTCCACCAGTGGCCCTAACTCAGGCTACTTCAACATATTTCATCAATTATATATAAGATGCCTATTTCTTTTCCATTTTAAGGTCTCTGAAATTGGGATGCATTCTATAATGGATGGTATGTCATATTTTAATTGGCAGCATTTTTTTTTTTACTTCTTAGCAGTACCTAAAATAACGGCATCTTACATCCTATGAAATATTATGAGTAAAAAGTAAAACAGCTCCTTACTGCCCTTCCAACCACACTGCCGTCTCTATGCTCCTTGTAATTCTGCAGTCAAGGATGCTTTACATTTCGCTTATATTTTTAGTTGAATATACATGCTTCCTCACGTTTATCATTTCTTAAAGAAAGCTGGAATTATTGTAAGCCACCTGTTCAGACATGAAATGTGATCCTGAACACCATTCTTGATCAAAAGTTTTCTCCTTAACCATAAACAGATCCATGTGTTTTAGAAAGACCAAATCTATGTTAATTATTCAAACTGTTTAGAACCAGAAAGCAGCTCCAGGCCAAGGAGTCTGTCCAGGACCGCCAAGGGCACAGAACATCAGGCTGACCCAAACAATGCCTGCTTTCTGAGACCTCTCAGCTGAAACTTTGTGACAGTCCCTTTCTGGGAGATGGCAGTCTGAAAACAGTGGAAGCAGTCACCACAGCGCCCACGCAAAAGAAGCAGACAGTCCAAAATTCAAGAGCCACGAAGGCCCTCCACCTCCCAATAAAAATGTATTCAACCGAAAAAGAGCCTGTGTACACGTGTACGGCGTGGAGGGTTCGGAGCTGGTTTACATTTGTTGTCAGGCGCTCTGTGATAAGGGGGAACAGTGGACAGACGGGCGTTCTGGCATCATCGTGAAGACCAAATTCTTCCTCAACCTCAGACCTGAGGAGGGTTAGGACGCAGGAGGAGGGTGCGGGATGCAGGTGGGCAGGGGGCCAGTGAGAAGGGGCTGGCGATGGGTCCTTTGAAGTGTTCCATCCTTTGCCATCCACCGATAAAAAAGCCCGCAAGAGACCGTACGAGGTAGGGGGCTTTCGATGTAACAGAGCCCGCGCGGGGGTCTGAGCGCCAGACAATGGCTTTGGGGGACGGTCCCGGGCGGGCCGCGCGCACCAGGTCTCTTACCGGTGGCTCGAGCGGGGTCCTCGTCAGGGCGCTGGTGTTCTCTTTCTCTTCTTTCCGTTTAAATTGTTCCTTCTCTTCCTCTGTCTCCTTCGCTTGCTCTTTCTTCTTCGCTTCGTTACCTTGTTCGTTCCCCTTACTTTTCTCTTTCTCCTTTTCCTTAATTCTCTCCTTCCCCGACTCCTTCCTTTTCTCCTTCTCCTTCCCTTTCTCCCCAATTTTCTCTTTCTCCGGCTCCTTTCTTCCCTGCTCTCTCTTCGCCTTTCCCCTCTCCATCCCCACCGCTCCTGTCTCCTTCCTTCCCCCCGCGCGCCCGCGCGCCGGAGCCGCGGCCCTGGGTCCGGGCAAGTGTGGCCCCCGCGGGGGGCGCAGGGCGGAGACGTAGGTCCACGCGGCGTAGGCCACACCCGCGGTCACCACGGCCGCCGCCAGCCCCAGGGCCCGCAGGTCGCGGCCGGGCATCTCGCGCTCAGTCGCCGTGGGCTGACGCGGGGTGCGGCGGGGAGGAGAGCCGGGCTGCTAGCGGAAGAGTCGGGCCAGGCCAAGGGGAACGGAAAGGCCTGGCCGCCGAAGTCGGGGGAGCTTGCAGAGGCGGGCCGTTGCCGCGGCCAAGGCGTGCCCGGGCGCAACCGGCGCGGGAGGGCGAACCGCAGCGCGATTCCCTTGGGCCTCGCCGGCCCCGTCCCGAGCGACCTTAGTGCCTGATCCCTCCTGCATCATCCCCGAGCTCGCCCCGGCTTCTCGGCGGCCCAGCTCACGTGTCTTCCCCGAGGAGAAGCCCGTGGTGCTACAGACATGGGCGTCCCCAGGGATGATTCCCCGCCTCCCCGACACCCTGGGACTAGCCTGGTAGGTGGAGTGAGGTTGTGTATCTTGCCGCCCTTTGTCCTTTGTTAACTCCACTAGGAGTGTATAGAGGCCATCTAGGATTGCTGTTCCTCCAAACAATGGAGAAATGCATTTCGCTTTAAAAACAAAACAAACCTCGGAGATTAAATTAGCATTCTACCAGAGTCGTGGCTGCTAGTAATGCCAGGTATCAAAACCACAAGAAAAACAGTAGTGGATGATCTAATGATCTGTAGCAAACAAGGCACTCACAGGGCTTTTCAAAGGTAGTGTAGTTTCTTAGACTGAGTCATAGATGGATGGTTCCTCTTTAGTACTTTGTTAAATTGAACTCTTGTATATTCACAATTTAACAAAATTATTTTAGTGCAATAAACTTGTCTTTCCTTCATCAGATCTACAGTTCAAATAGATTCTAGAATGCTTGGGTGATTCCAAGTTTTTAAGAGTAGCTGATTCCAAGTACTCTTGAAAATGCTGTGCTTAATGGATAAGTTCTGTAACTTAAAGTGTTTATTACTCAATTTGTAAATATGCACACATACCAACATAAATTTTCAGTTGAGGTTTAAACTGGGTTCTCACAATCCCATTAGATTTAGTTCTGTGGCTTTGCTGGGAGGGGCAGGAGACAATTTTAGCTTCCCAGCTTAAAAGAAAATTCTGAAGATATACTAATCAGGAAGTCCTCCATAATATGTCAACACCCAAGACATCTTAATCCATATTCACTGCTAGAATATTTTATTTTAAAATGTGCCACAGTGAATGGATGTACCTATACTGGTTATTAGAAACATACACACACACAAAGTATATATGTCATTGGTTAAAGACCTGTCCAAAGAGGGAATAATTAATAGCAAAGTTAATGTAGCTGTTTACACTTTTTTGACATAATTTATTTGAATTGAAGTTTCAATTGCTTAGTAATAACTGTTATTAACAATGACTGGTAATAACAAAGAGTGGAGAACCATAAATTTCACTGCTGTACTTCGGGTCAAAATTTTCAATGATGGATAATTTGCACTAAGACTCTGTAGCTTAGTTAACCTAAAAATGATTATCTTCTCTTTATCTCACAGAAATTTAATGAAATCTTAAATTCACTAACAATTATTCCTGTAATGGGGTATACATTCAGAACGAGCAAACAAGTCACTCCTACCAAGACTGTTCTCTGTTGAGCTTTAAAAGTATTATGACATAATAAATCACTCATGTTAAGTTTTCTTTAGATGCAACCACAAAGTCTATGCTGAAAAGAAAGGCAGCACATTTCTTACCTTTCTCTCCCACAGTAAAGGAGAAAAGACTTTTAAGAATTCTTTGAAGAAGTTTCAATAGATTTGTTCAGAGTCAAACACAGCAGCACTTTATTAACAAACATGGAGTAATATGATTACAAGGAAATACTCATATGTCTAAATAGTATCTTGGGCAGCAGAAAATGAATACTATCAAGGGGAGGATCCCAATGTTTCTGTCTCACAGCAGTTCAATGAGACAGTGGCTTGTAAGCAAGAAAAGACAAGAGCAACATTTACACTACAAAATTGGTTGTAAAATATTTCATTACTTTGAGAAAGGTAATGAATGGTCATACATACCCATTACCAGAAGACAAGCCATAAGAGTATCTATTAATTGGGCCAAATAGTCCTGTTAGATGTTAATACTGCCTGGTACTGAACTCTGGTGTTGATTTCCTCTCAATTTAAGAAGTGAATGTTCATGCTCTTGATAGGGGCCATTAATCTTTCTGATTGAAACAGTCCAAACCAATCTGACTTCAGAACACTATATCTAAGAGTCAGCTTCTTGCAACATTGATATACTTTCCTTGAGTTCTTTAATGGTGCTAAATCAGCACAATGTTACCATAATCTGAAGATGAGTTGGGGACAAAAAGGAGCCCCGATTTATATATATATATATATAAAAATGTAATGAAAAGTATCACATATCCAGTATCACAAGACATAGAATTTATGGTCAAAATTATTCAAGACATTTACTTTAGTTTTCCTGTGGCCACTCAATTTAATGACGTGAAGAACACCAGTGTAGTAATAAAGGTCCCTTTTAATCACATGATATTTCTAAGTGGATATTTGGAATGCTCAGAAGATTCCACATTCAGTCTCCTAAGGCCTCCTAAAACATAATTTAAGTGGGATTTGAATAGAAACAAGTATCTTCAGACTCAGTTGAAACAGAAGTAATTTCTGTTTAAAAACTGGGAAAATCTTAGCTATCATGCCTTGTGAAACTGAAAAAAGACCAGATTAGCACATAAAGAGGAAGAACTCACTAGGTAATAAGGTGGGGAAATGCCCAATTATTTTGAGTCCTCATTATCTGTGCAAAGCTAGATGGTACAACTAGGCCAAGTCTCACTAGGCATCAAGTTTGAGAAAGATGTTTTCCTATTTGATGCATAAGGAAACAATTTTATGAAAATGTGGGGATGGGGAGCAGCAGCTCTGTGCTTCTTGCTGTGTTACCTTTATTATGTTCCTAGTGTCACTGAGACTAGTTTAAAAATGGCCTGTAACAAGAACATTCTAATCACCAGCCACCTTTTCCACCTTTCTTCTTTTTCTGCTGCTGTTTCTTTTTTGTTGCTGGAGCCCCTGCAGGTTTCTGGTGTCTTGGGGGTATGATATTACTTGTAGAGGAAGATACTGTTGCTGCACTGCCAGGTCTTGGGGAGGTGGGTGGACTGCTCACAGTTTTACTGGCATCCCTGGAATCATCAGATCAGAAAAGTTTTGGTCATTCATATATTCAACAAAGGAAAAGGATATAATATGTACGTACATGGATTCCACTTGCCACTCCTAACAATCTCCCATACATATTCTATTTCCTGGGTTTTCCAACCCCCAACCATTTCCTTTTTTTTTTTTTTTTAAAGACTTTATTTATTCCCCCCCGCCTTGTTGTTTGCACTCGCTGTCTGCTCTCTGTGTCTGCTTGTCTTCTCTTTAGGAGGCACCAGGAACTGATCCCAGGACCTCCAATGTGGGAGGGAGACACTCAATTGCTTGAGCCAACCCAGCTCCCTGCTTTTGTTGTGTCTCTCATTGTCTTTCCTCTTTGTGTCTCCTCTGTTGCGTCAGCTTGCCACGCCTGACTGTTGCACCTGCTCACTGTCTTGCTGGTCTTCTCCAGGAGGCACTGGGAAACAAACTGGGACTTCCCGTGTGGTAGGCGGGAGCTCAATCACTTGAGCCACATCCGCTTCCCATCCATTTTCCTTTGAATAAAATCTTTACTGTTTTATAATTTTAAAAAAGAAGTGTATGGTAATATCAATTTTTAGAAAGTTTAGAAAATACAATTTAAAAATGACCTACAATCCTATCATGTAGAAACAACTTATTTTAATAGGTTTTTTTCTAGTCATATTTATATCAGTTTATCTAGATATTTAGTTAAACTGTTAAATGATCTTAGTGTATAGAGCTTCCTTCTGAAGGTACCTGAATCCTAAACTGAATTTACAATATAATCAAACCAGAAATACCATACATTTTCTTTCCTTTTCATAAGCATACGGCAAAACATTTAGTGATGTAACAATGTATTTTGCATACTTAAAATATATTAAAATTCCCAATAATAGCATTGAGTCAATCTCAAAAAGAACCAACATATGTTCTAAGTGACTGCAATTGTGCTACATAACTTACAGTTCAGATGAAGCTCCTGCAGTTGCTCCCTGGGTCCCTTTTCCAATCTGATCCTTCTTTTTACCCTTCTTTCTTCCCCGATAGTAAGAACGTTCTCTCATTGGTAACCATCTTTCTGGATCTGGGGTAACTTTTGGGTCATAATTCTTAGGCAGTTTTCCTTGGTAACAACAAATGTAAAGAAATAAGAGATATGTCCATATTATGTTCAAGATGGTTTATTTAAACAATGTGTCCAAACCCAGGAATAAGTAAGGCTAAAACTGAAATAAATTTAACTGAGAAAGCTGAATTTTTATAATCTGGCCTTATTTCTAAGCATGACACAAAATTTAGAAGCCATAAAGGAAAAGCTATGACAAATGTATCTATAAAAAATTTCTAATTTTCATTGGGTAAGACAGAAAAAATTTTTCAGGGAAATAAACCAAAAAAAAATTTTTTGTAGGTTATATAACAGAGTGGCTTAATAGCCTTATATTTTAGGAAGAGGTCTTGCTAATCTATAGGTAAATCACCCAAAGAAAAATTGACACAGCTATAATTAGGGCAAGCCAGAAGAAATGAAAGTTATTAACCATGTGAAAAGATGATCAAACCTCACTAATTAAAAATGAGAAGGGTGGACAAATATTGTATGATCTCACTGATAAGAAATAATTAGAATAAGCAAACTCAGAGTTGGAATCTTGAATATAGCTTGAATAGGAGCTGGGTTAGGGATAGAGAATGGGGAGTTAATGCTTAATTTGTACAGAATTTCTATTTAGGTTGATTGTAAAGTTTTGAAAATGGATGGTAGTGATATAGTACAACATTGTGAGTATAATTAACTGCACTAAATAACCATAAAAATGTTCTTTTATGAATTATAACAAATGTACCACACTAATGCAAGGTGTTAATAATAGGGTGGTAAATGGGGAAAAAATTACCCTCATGTAAACTATGGACTATTGTTAGTAGTAATTATAATATTCTTTATCAATTTTAATAAAGGTACCACTCTACTGCAAAATGTTAATAATGGAAAGAGGGGTTATATGGGAACACTGTATTTTTTACATGATTTTTCTGTAAACCTACAATTTCTCTAATTTAAAAAAATTAAATTAAAAAAAAAAAGGGCAAAAATTCTATCAGACTAACAAATATTAATTAAAAGTAATAATATCCAGTGTTAGTGAAACAGTGGGAAACACTCAAAGACTAGTGGCCGAAGTATATAGTGGTAAAGCCTTTATGGAGAGCAATTTAATTTGGCAGCAACAGTCAAAACTTGTCCTACATAAACACATAAGCTACAAAGTTATGTGCATGTGAATATTTTCTGTGATATTCTTTTTTATTTTTAAAGATTTATTTTTATTTATTTATATATCCCCCCCCTTGCTGCTTGTGCTTGCTGTGTTCATTTGCTTTGCGTTTTTTTTTCTGTGTCTGCGTGTCTCCCCCTGCTGCGGCATCCCGCTGAGTCAGCTCACCGCGCGGCGGCTTGCCTTCTCCAGGAGGCCCCGGGAACCGAACCCAGGGCCTCCCATGTGGTAAACCAGAGCCCTACCAATTGAGCCACAGCTGGTTCCCTGTGATATTCTTTAAAGTAGCAAAACAACTTAAATGTCTATCAGTAAGAGAATAATTAAATTACTGTAACCCACGCTATCATATATATTTAACAAGGTACATATATATTTAATAATTTAGAAAAAAGTTCTTTACAATACAGTCTTAAGTGGAGGATTAAAACAAATTACCATAATATTATGTTCAGTATCATCTCAGTTTTGTCGTTAAGAGTCCAGGATTCACCCATTTCAACTCTTCTAATGAGGAACAAAGATCAAACACATCCACTGGTGACTACCCATCTGGGGTAAAAAATTTCTGGCCAAAATAGCAGTGTTTGGGGAAGAGGGGTTACTGCTTACTAGAGAGCAATTCCTCCAATATTATCCACAAATTCTCCAACTCTAAGACTTCACTTTCAGCTTAAATGTACCCCCAAAAATGGATACAAATTTTTCTCTTCCTTATCTTAAGGATGATACTTTTACAATTTCTGGACAAATAAAAGGCCCAACTTCCCTTCTGACTATACTCATACTGAACAAACAGATGACATTAATGACAAATGTCACTTCTGTAAAAACTGTTTAATTTGTAAGGAAATTCTATTTCATAGATTAAAAATAGTTATGGTTGGGGGCAGGTGAACACAAACAAAAAAAAAATGTGTCACTCCAAAGACTTAGGAATAGATGGGTGGCTCTAGGAACAATGCCTGATTAATCTAAGTAAATTTGGTAATTCCACACACTCTTGCTATGGGTAGAGAACATAGCCTAAGTTAAACAATGTGGCATTCCCTGGTTAATGGTTTGGGCATTTGACATGGACATGTTGACCCAATCAGATTAATGGGGAAGATTTGTCAGCTAGGGAGAAGTCCTCTTTGTCCTATTCAATGTAAATGACAAAAACGCATAGCCATGTTTCCAATAACCATTCTATGAGTCTAATGACACTCAATCTTGTGGACAACAGGACAAAGAAATACAACTATTACATCAACCAACTTTGATGTAACCTTCCTCTAGAATGCCAAGTTTATAAATAGTAATTTTTTTTAGGAGGTAGCAGGGATTGAACCCAGGACCTTGTACATGGGAAGCAGGCAGTCAACCACTGAGCTATACCCGCTCACCTAAATAGTAAATTTTTTTTTTTTTAATTTTTGGCCAGCTGTACTGGCCACTAAGTATTTATTTTATTTATTTATTTATTTTGGGTTACATATCCCTCCCCTTTCTGCTTGCTCTTGCTGTGTGTTCATTTTGTGTGTGTGTGTGTGTGTGTGTGTGTTCTTCTATGTCTGCTCTGTCTCCCCCCATTGTGGCGACGCGCCGAGTTAGCTCACTGCATAGGCGGCTTGCCCCGCTTGTGGGCAGCTCTGCTTCCGTTCCCGGGTGGCTTTTGCTCCGTTTGAAGGCGGCTTTGCTCCGTTTGCAGGCGGCTCGCCCTGCCCGTGGCGGCTTTTTGCCCTGTCCATGGCAACTTTGCCTTCTCAGGTGGTCTGCCCACTCAAAAGAGGTCCCCGGGAACCGAACCCAGGGCCTCCCATGTGGTGTACTGGCACCCTATCCACTGGGCTACAACCGGCCCCCTAAATAGTAAATTTTTAAAGTCAATTTGAATGGAGTTTTATGTTATCTATAGCTGAAAGCACCCTAATGTATAAGGGTGTGTGTGCCAGGCACTGTTGTAAGAGTTTTACATGTAGTAATAACTCATTCAATCCCATGGGGTATACAGTATCACATTGCATTTTACAAATGAAAAACTCAGGCAGGTATGTTAAATAACCTGTAGCAAAAGAATACTAGAGTAAGGATTTGAATTAAGGAAAACTACAGAGTTTTTACTCTTTAAAGTAATAAAATTAAATGATAGTAATAGCCAAGACAAAAATCTGTGTTCAAAGATGCAAGAAGGAAGGGCAGTATATTTACGCCCGAACATTTCTAAGGTGAAACTCTCAAGCCTTGATCTTATAGAAAGGAATCTGAAGATTAAAACAAACAAAAAAACGCTTACCCTTCTTTTTCTTCTTTTTCTTCTTCAAATCTCCCTGTCTACAAAAAGAAGAAAAATAATTACCATCTTCATCATAAAATATTTATAGATTAAGTAGGTATAAAAGAGAGAGCTGAGCACTTTATCATGAAGGTGTTTTAAGACGTGTTGCCTGCTCACCCAAGACTAACAAACTAGTTGGGATATTAATTCAGGTTAAAATTAATAAGATTCAGATATGAAAGTTTGGGAAGGTAGTAAGAAAAGAGTGCTACAACTGTTTTCAGAAAACAGCATTTACACTGAAAATGAATTTTTAAATTTCACATATTAAGTCTATGTGATAGATAAGAAATTTGCACAAGCATGAAAATCTACAATACTGTGGCAAGTTACCCTATATTTGGCAAAGAATCACTCTGGAAAGATATGGATGACAGTATTACTAGTTCTGTTCCAGGGGAGGAAGGAAACGGACTAGGTGGCTGGGGTAGACTAGGAAGGAAGACTTTTTACTCTGTACTCTTTTTTTATCTTTTGAAGGAGTTTTGAACCTTCAAAATTTATTAATTTTTTTAAAAATAGGTAAAATCTTTATTAAGTACATTGACACAAAAGAACAAAAAAAGGCAATGAAAAACGTCTGCAAAAATCAAGAAAACACTTCAAAATAGTTTAGAGTTCTGACAGCTACAGTGAAAACGTATAACAGTGAAAAGAGGAAGACATAAAAATTTCTCTCTGTACACATACATATGTGATACACTTCTAGAACAATGAAACAGTAAACTAAAAAGATTAGATACAAATAATTTCTGTCAAAAATTCGTTCTACCAAGTCACTCAATTGCAAAGTTCTTTCAGGGCACCCGAAAGAATAAGAAATGCAACTTAGATGCCTTATTTCAGTGCTTCATCTCTCATCTATACTATGCAATAGTCTCC
>PVKH010045335.1:0-10512 GCA_004027955.1 Chaetophractus vellerosus | reverse complement strand
TAGACGTGTTCTTTTTTTTTTTTTAAGATTTATTTTTTTATTTTCTGCTTTTTGTCTCCCCCACCCCCCTGCTGCGGTGACGCGCCAAGTCAGCTTCACCGGTGAGCGGTGGACTTGCCCACTGGTGGGCGGCCTGCGCCGCTTGTGGGCGGCTCCACTCTGCTCTCAGGTGTCTCTGCTCTGCCCATGGTGGCTCTGCCCCGCCCATGGCGGCTTTTGCCTTCTCAAGTGGTCTGCCTGCCTGGAGAGGCCCCGGGGACCGAACCCAGGGCCTCCCATGTGGTAAACTGGGGCCCTATCCACTGGGCTAAACAGCCAGCCCCTAGACATGTTCTTAATCTTAGTCCACATTCCTTGAGTGTGATTTCATTGTAAATAGCATCTCTCAAAGATGTTATTTTAGTTAAAATGGCCAAAATGAATGAAGGTGTGCCTAATTTACTGGAGTCGTTTGTAAGCAAAAGAAATTCAGACATGGTTAGAGAAAGCTGGGGAAGGAATCAGAAGCTAGAAGTCAACAGAACCCTAAAGAGAAAGGAGAAGGAATCAGAAGCTAGAAGTCAACAGAACCCTAAAGAGAAAGGAGATGACACCATGTGACAATGGCAGGGATATAAGCCAAGGAACCCCAAGGATCGTCAGAAGCCAACACCAAAATGTTAGAGATTTTGGGGAGAAAGCATCCCTTGCTGACATCTTGATTTTGGACTTCTCCTGGCCCCATAACTGTGAGTCAGTAAATTCTCATTGTTTAAGCCTACCATTGTGTGGTATTTGTCATAGCAGCCTGGCAAACCAAAACAGCACCACTTCATTCATGCATTAAATAGCAAGATCTAGCAGTGGATCAAGTTAAGTATTGCAATTCCAAAGTAGTGATGCATAAGGATGATATTCCACGATTTCTGTAACAACTGTAATGTGATGTGAAACTAAAGTGAGAAAGTTACAGAATCTGCTAATAATAATAAGGTTTACCATCTACATTCATAATGAAAGAAATGCTAAATTTTGGTTGATGTTAGTGGGAACAAAAAAGTGTAATTTTTTTTCATCTGTTTTCAGACCTTCTTAATTCTATCCATGGATCCCTTGAGAACTGGAGCCTTGGGTCAGAAAGTCCTTCTCTAGTTTAAGCCTTTTCTTATTTGTTCACTGATAGGGAAGACCAGTTGGCCCCACGTCTTGTGCTACATAGAGTGACAGTTCTGGAAGTGGGTGATGGCAGGGAGACCACTGTATGAACTCTGTGTGTCTGAGTGGACCAGCACCTTGTCACTTCCTTAGGGGGATGGAAAGAGCAGATGGGAAACAAGGCCCTGGGGCCTGGGACACAGAGCGGCACAGGGCCTAAAGAGGTGAGAGAAACTCAGAGAGAAGAGGAAAAGCAGCTGAATTTAGAATTTTTCCTGAGGAGTATCTCCTTATTCTATGAAAAAAAAAGGACTTTTAAATAAGCCCAGTGTCCTTAATATCCCTAGGGTAATTTTCTAGTTTCATTTCTTTAGGATTAATGCATCTAGTTTCTCCCTCCACAGAGGTTCTGTTTCTTCTCCCATTGAAGCTCATTTCTGCTGCTTCCCTAAGACAGCCAAGTTTGGAATTGAGAGGCTTTTGCTTTGAAGACTGATTCTGGGGCAGAGAGTGAGGCCCCCGTAGCCCAAGAGTGAATGGGGCCTGGATGTGTCTCTGCAATCTGAGGCTGTAGAGACGCAGCCTGCCCAGAGCACTGCCGGGCCTGACTTCTGCAGTCATTGCCTCAGTGGGTCCTTGGGGGTGGAGGCCTGAGCAACACTGCAATAAACAGTTGTGAAATCATTAGAGTCTAATAGCTTAAGGCCATGGTTGCCAAAATACAGTAGCAGGAATACATGTGGGGCTAGCAACCCCTCAGGCTTGATATACAGGGTAGTCCCATCCCTCAGGTTGTTGTGTGCCTGTATTTCTTTAACATTTTCGATAGTTCCATGCATTTACACTTGCCATTTGGTTTCCTAATCCAGGGACTGATGTCTTCAGTTCATGGTTCAATTTAAAAAGATATTTGGAAATGATTAAAAATTAAAAACAAATCATATGCCATTGGTAATTAATGGAAGATTGTCTCTTCCCTTGAGAAATCCTGGCTGGAGAGATGCAGAGCTGAGGGTTGAGGCTGCTCCAGGAAGTTAAAGGAGTCCCAAGGGCATTGTATGATTCCACACAGTAGATGAGTCTAGTATTATTTCATGAAGAATTTCCCTGAACCCTGCTCACTGAAGACATGGGCAGGTATAAAAGGGCTCCAACCCTTGGGGTCTTTATGTGGTTGATGGGGAGACTAAATGTACACACATTAAACAGCTGGGAAAGCAGCATAAGGCACTTAAACAGCTGTTTGCTTGAAGTTCACACAACCTGAGTTGAGGGTTTTGATGAGAAAGAGATATATGGGAGCAGAAGCCTGGATGGGGTGGGTTCTCCAAGCCACACCTGGCAGGAGATAATGTGCGCAGCCAGTACATGGAGGCCCAAAGAAACCACTCTCCAGATCTGCTTGGACAGAGCTGCACACCACAGGAGTTAGAGAGGATAAGGGTCCCTGAGGCTTCTCAATCTAAACTCTTCATCTTGCAGGAGAAGACCAATATCCAGATAATGGGAGTGAGGTTCCCAAGGTCACATCTTGTAGAATCAGGTCTCCTGCGTTCAGTGCTCATTTCCATGGTACCATATTTTTGCTTCTGTGTACACTGGGATAGTTTTGGGAAATAAGGTTAGATAGGGTGGTGGTTTAGAAAATATGTTTGGAAATTCTTTGTTCCTCCTCCCTTCAAGAGGTGGAGCTTTGTTCTCCTCTGCCTGAATGTAGACTGAACATAATGACTTGCTTCTGATGAATAGAATAGAACAGAAATTTTGATATATGATCCAGAGGCTAGGTCATGAAAAGGTGTTGTGTCTTTGGCCTTGGTTGCTCTCTCTTTCTCTCTCTCTCTCAGATCACTTGCTCTAAGGGGAAGCAGCTGCCATGTTTTGAGGATACTCAAACAGCTTATGGAATGGCCCATGTGATAAGGGACTGAAGCCTCCTGCTAATAGCTGTGTGAGGGTGCCATCTTGGAAGCAGATCCTCCAGGCCCAGTCAAGCCTTCGGATAACTGCAGCCCCTGACAACATCCTGACTGCCACCTCTGGAGAGACCCTGAATGAGAACCACCCAGCTAAGCTGCTTCCAGATTCCTGACCTTTAGAAAAACTTTGAGAAAATAAATGCTTATTGTTTTAAGCTGCTAAGCTTTGGGGGGGTGAAATTTGTCACACAACTATAGATATCTAATACAGATAGCTGAAGAGAAGATAGGTAATGAAAAGGCAAGAAAGCCAGCCTATAGGGTTTAGATGTGACCTTGTAGGTTGATACTGAAGATTTTGAGTAAGACATCACAGGAAGGTTAAGCAGGTTGCAAGGTTGTAACTAACTAATTAGAAAGGGGAAAATTCTTCTGAGGGTCTCCCGGTGATTTTTTTTGAATCTACATTGAACAGATAGATTGGATGCTTGTTTGGTTCTCCACCGTCCTTTGTCAAGTAAGGCAACATTGAAGAGTGGGAGATGGTAGAACTTAGGGAGAGGCATTATAGAGTACTGAGTATCAGCATGAGCTCTGGGATGAGGTAGCCGGGGTCTAAGTCCTGGCCCCTTTACTTAGAATCTATGTCCTTGGTTCTGTCATCTGAAAACAATGAAAAATAATAGTACCTAACTCGGATTTTTAATGAGGATTAAATGGGTTGATTATTGCAGAGCACCTAGAAGGTTGCCTGCACATAGTAAGTGCTATATAGTTGTATATTAGAATCCAAGATCCACACATCTTTTAGTTCAACTTCTTAATACTGGCATCCTACAGTTTTAGACTTCCAAGAGGCTGCATTAATTCAATAGAACCATTCAAGTGTTTTATTTCCATCGTTTCACTAGTAAGCAGTCCTTAGATCCCTTTCCTCTGCTCAGCAGAGCAGGATACTGGTAGAAATGACATACCTGTTAGAACCATGAATCTTTTAAGGCAGTTGTTCTTAATTTAGTGTTTGTGGGTGGGCTTTGAGGTTTTTTGAGTATTAATTCTTCATTTTTTCTAGGAAGAAGGACTGGAACTTCTACAAGATTCTCAGAAAGGTTCATGATTTTCCAAATGTTTGGAACCACCATTTTAGAATTTGCCCTGCAACCTGACGTCCTTCTACCTTGACTCCAGCTGGACACAGGGTGTACCTGAGGATTATTGACCATGCCTTTGCCTGAAATTGTCCATTTATGCAACTCTTGTGTGTGTCTTCCCACATGCTCTGAGGAATATATAAAATCTCAGAAGACAAAGTAAAGGCATTCAATTAGGTGTATGTTGAATATAAGGTATGGTGTTAGGTGTAGGGATATATAAGAATGCATAAGGGAATATCCCTAAACTTCTGTGTTGGGAGAACTTCAAACCTAGACATTTGCTGGCTCTTTATGGCTGAGGCCAGACAGACAGCTCTGATATCCCTGATGCTGTGAACCACCCATGAGCTTGCCAATCCTGTGGTTCCATGTGGACTCATGGAGGTTCCAGCCCTTTCACAGGAGTACCTTTGGAAAAGCAGCTGCATGATTAAGGCTGGTCTCTGGGAAAAGCAGGAAAAGAAAAGAGAGAAGAAAACTGTCAATGTGAAGTGGTGGTAAGGATGTGGAACAACTGGAATTGTCATAAACTGGCCGGTGGAAATGCAAAATGGTACAGTCACTCTGAAAACCGGTTTGGCAGTTTCTTATAAAATTAAATGTACATTAACCATATGACCCAACAGTCGCAATCTTTGTTGTTTATACAAGGAAAATGCAAACAGGTTCACATAAACACCTTTATACAAATGTATATAGAAGCTTTATTCATAATCATCTGGAAATACAAACCATCCAAATGTTCTTCAGCTTGTGAATGGATAGATCAACCGTGGTACAGTCATATAAAGTAATACTACTCATCAATAAAAAGTAAACTATTGATATACACAAAGCATTGGATACAGCTCTACTATTTTGTGTTAGTAAAAGAAGCCGGACTCTAGAGGCTATATTCTGTATGATTCTATTTATATGACATTCTGGAAAAGACAAAACTAGGGACAGAGAATAATCAGTGGTTTCCAGGGGTTAAAGGTGAGGGGAGGGTTTGATGACAAATGAGATCATGAGGGAGATTTTTTAAGAGTGAAGGGTCTATTCTGTATCTTGACTCAAGACGTTTGACAAAATTTACAAAACTATACACCAAAAGTGTTAATTTTACTGTGCATATATTTAGAAATTATTTTTTAAAATTTTATTTTGAAAGAAACTTTAGATTACATAAATATTACATCGAAAATATAGGGGCATTCCCATATACCCCACTCCCTCCTCCTCCCCCACTTTCCCCCATTAACAACATCTTTCATTAGGGTGGTACATTTGTTGCAATTGATGTACAAATATTGAAGCATTGCTACTAACCATGCTCTATAGTTTAATTATAGCTTACATTTTGCACCATATTCTTTTATAGGTTTTTACAAAATGTATAGTGGCCTGTATCTGTCATTGAACATCATGCATAACAATCCCAGTGCTCTAAAAATGCCCTATGTTCCATCTATTCTATTCTCCCCACCCCTTTGGAAACTATGGTAACCAATAAGTTTCAATTTTTGAAGAATAAGGTTCATAGTTACATGCAATGATATTGAGGGCTTGACATATTGGTCTGTTTTCTTTTTTTAGGAACTGCCTATGTTCTTGAGAGATTCTTGCCCCTCTAACTGAGAACACAGAAGGACTCCTCACGATGGGAGTTTGATATTTGTTTATTGTGTGGGTCTCCACCCACTGAGACAACACACTGTGACAAGATGAACACTTTCATATTCCATAGAAGCATGACCTAGGTGCGCCCTATCCTGCATATCACCCCCACCCTCAATGCCCTACACCAGTAACTCTCCCCTGCCATATTTGCCCAAAGAACATTTCCACCATTATAGATTTAACCACAGACATACAAATTCCCAGAGTTCGCCTGTCCCTTCCTCCAGCCCTCCCCCCAATTTCTATGGATAGTCCAACCTCCCACCCTACTCCCCTCACAGTCCAGCACATCGACCTCAATCTCATTACTGAACCACTATCAACCCCATCCACTGCCCAACTACCCCCTTCCAGCTTATCATAGGTTTTTTTTCCATATGGACATTGGATCACCACACTCCACTCCCTTTCTGTCTCCTGATAACCTATCTTCCAGACTCTTGCTCTGTGAGTCTGCTCAATTTGCTTAAGTGATATCAGTGAGGACATGTATTATTTGTCCTTCATTGACTGGCTTACTTCACCCAACACAAGATCTTCAAGATTTATCCATGTTGTCCTATGTGTTAATACTGTATTCCTTCTTACAGCTGAGTAATATTCCATTGTATGCATATACCACAATTTCTTATCCACTCATCTGTTGAGGGACACTTGGGTTGCTTCCAACTTTTGGCAATAGTGACTAATGCCACTATGAACATTGGTGTGCATATATCTGTTCGTGTCCCTGCTTTCAATTCTTCTGGGTATATACCCAGAAGTGGGACTGCTGGATTATATGACAGTTCTATAGTTAGTTTCCTGAGGAACTGCCAAACTGTCCCTCCACAATGGCTGCACCATTCTACATTCATCTCACCAGCAGTGAATGGATGTTCCCTTTCCTCCACATCCTCTCCAATACTTGTAGTACCCTTAATAGCCACCAGTCTAATATATGTAAGATGATATCTCATTGTAGTTTTGAATTGCATTTTCCTGGTAGCTAGAGATGTTGAGCATCTTTTCATGTGCTTTTTAGCCAATTGTATTTCTTCTTTGAAGAAGTTTCTATTCAAATCTATTACCCATTTTCTAAATGGGTTGTTTGTCTTTTTAGTTTATAGATGTAGGATTTCTTTATGTATGCTGGATATTAGGCCCTTATCAGGTAAATGGTTTCCCAAATATTTTCTCTCATTGAGTAGGCTGCCTTTTCACATTATTGACAAACTTCTTTGAAGCACAAACGTTTTTAATTTTGAAGAAGTCCTATTTATCTATTTTTTCTTTTGTTGCTTGTGCTTTGAGTGTAAAGTTTATGAAACTATTTCCTGCTGCAAGATCTCATAGCTGCTTCCCTGCATTATCTTCTAGGAACTTTCTGGTCTTGGCTTTTATGTTTAGGTCTTTGATCCATCTTGAGTTAATTTCTGTATAGGATGTAAGATAGTGATCTTCTCTCATTCTTTTGGATATGGATATCTGGTTCTCCAAACACCATTTGTTGAAGAGGCCATTCTGTCCCAGTTGAGTGGGCTTGGTGGCCTTGTCAAATATTGGTTGATTGTATAAGTGAGGATCTATATCCAAACTCTCAATTTGGTTCCCTTGGTCTGTATGTCTATCTATGTGCATGCAGTTTTGACCACTGTAGCTTTGTAGTATGCTTTAAAGTGAGGTAGTGTGATTCTTCCAATTTTGTTTTTCTTTTTCAATGTTTTTGGCTATTCAGGGACCCTTGCCCTTCCAAATAAATTTCATAATAAGTATTTCTAATTCAGTAAAAAAATGTTGCTGTAAATTTTATTGGGATTGTGTTAAATCTGTAAATCAATTTGGGTAGGACAGACATCTTAATGATGTTTAGTCTTCCAGTCCATGAATGGATTAGTCTTCCACTTATTTAGGTCTCTTTGATTTCCTTTAACAATGCTGTTTAGTTTTCTGTGTACAAGTCCTTTACATCTTTAGTTAAGTTTATTCCTAGGTATTTGATTTTCTTAGTTGCTATTGTAAATGGAATGGAATTTTTTCTTGATTTCCTCCTCAGATTGCTCATTACTGGTGTACAGAAATACTACTGATTTTTGCATGTTGATCTTATATCCTGCCACTTTACTGAACTCGTTTATTAGTTCTAAAAGCTTTTTTTGTAGATTTTTCAGGGGTTTCTAGGTATAGGATCATGTGATCTGCAAATAGTGAAATTTTTACTTCTTCCTTTCCAATTTGGATGCCTTTATATCTTTTTTTTGCCTAAGTGCTCAAGCAAGTACTTTTAACACAATGTTAAATAAGAGTGGTGACAGTGGGCATCCTTGTCTTGTTCCAGATCTTAGAGGGAAAGTCTTTAGCATTTCACCATTGAATATGATGTTGACTGTGGGTTTTTCATATATACCCTTTATCATGTTGAGGATGTTTCCTTCTATTCCTATCTTTTGAAGTGTTTGTTAATCAAGAAAGCATGCTGTATTTTGTCAAATGCTTTTTCTGCATCAATAGAGATGAAAGTGTGATTTTTTCTTTTGATCTATAATGTGATGTATTACATTGATTTATTTTTTTATGTTGAACCATCCTTGCATACCAGGGATGAAACCCACTTGGTCATAGTGTATAATTAATTTGATGTGTTGTTGAATACGATTAGAAACTATTTTGTTGAGGATTTTAGTGTCCAGATTCATTAGAAAGATTGGTGTGTAGTTTTCTTTTCCTGTGGTTTCTTTATGTGGCTTTTGTATTAGGGTGATGTTGGTATCATAGAATGAATTAGGCAATGTTCCCTCCACTTCTATTTTTGGAAGAGTTTAAGAAGGATTGGTGTTAGTTCTTTCTGGAATGATTGGTAGAATTCACTTGTGAATCCAGCTGGTCCTGGGCTCTTCTTAGTTGGGAGGTTTTTGATGACTAATTCAATCTCGTTACTTGTGATTGGTCTGTTGAGTTCATCAATTTATTCTTTCATCAATGTAGGCTGCTTGTGTGTTTCTAGAAATTTGTCCATTTCATCTAAGTTATCCATCTTGTTGGCATACAATTTTTCAAAGTATCCTCTTATGATACTCTTTATTTCCATGGGTTCAGTGGTGATATCTCCTCCCTCATTTTTTTTTTTATTTTAAGTATTTGCTTCTTCTCTCTTTTTTTTTTTTTTTCTTTGTTAGTCTAGCTATGGGTTTGTAAATTTTATTAATCTTCTCAAAGAATCAACTTTTGGTTTTGTTAAAATTTTCTAGTGTTTTTTTTTTTTAATTCTCAATTTCATTTAGCTCTGCTATAATCTTTGTTATTTCCTTCTTTCTGCTTGCTTTGGGATTAGTTATTTTTTCTCTTGTTCCTCCAGATGTGCAGTTAGGTCTTTGATTTTAGCTCTTTCTTCTTTTTTAATATATGCATTTATGGCTATAAATTTCCCCGTCAGCACTGGTTTTGCTGTATCCCAAAGGTTTTGATATTTTGTGTTCTCATTTTCATTCATTTCAAGGTAATTACTGATGTCTTTTGCAATTTCCTCCTTGACCCACTGATTATCTAAGAGTGTTTTTTTAACTTCCATATCTTTGTGCCTAGTCTGGTTCTCTGCCCCTTATTAATTTCCAGCTTCATTCCATTGTGGTCATAGAAATTACTTTGTATAATTTCAATATTTCTGAATTTGTTGAGAGTTGTTCTGTGATCTAGCATGCGGTCTATCCTGGAGAATGACCCATGTGTGCTTGAGAAAAATGTATACCTTGCTGTATTTGGGTGTAATTTTCTGTATATGTCTATACGGTCTAGATCCTCTAATGTATTATTCAAGATCTCTGTTTCTTTATTGGCTGTCCATCAAGATATTCTGTCTCATTCTGATAGTGGAGTATTAAAGTCCCCCATCGTAATTGTAGAGGCATCTATTTCTCCACTTAGTTTTCCCAATGTTTGCCTCATGTATTTTGGGGAACCCTGGTTAGGTGCATAAATGTTTATGATTGTTCTTTCTTCTTGACAGATTACCCCTTTTATTAATATATGATGTCCTTCTTTGTCTCTTACAACAGTTTTGCATTTAAAGTCTATTTTGTTTGATATTAGTATAGCTACTCCCACCAGTTTTTGGTTATTGTTTTCATGTAAAATCATTTCTAACATTCACTTGCAATCTCCTTGTGTCCCTGGGTCTAAGGTGAGTTTCTTATAGGCAGCTTATTGATAGGTCATATTTCCTTATCCATTCTACTAATCTGTGTCTTTTGATTGGAGAGCTTATTCCATTCACATTCAATGTTATTACTGTCAAGGCAGTTTTTACATTAGCTATATTTTCTTTAGGTTTATATATGTCATATTTTGTTTTTATTTCTCTTTTTAGTTATTCTTACCAATAATATTCCTTCTTACACTGTCTTCCAACCCTCTCTCCTCTTTTTTCCTTTCAACCTGCAGAACTCCTGTTAGTATTTCTTGAAGGGCAGGTTTCTTGTTGACAAGCTCTCTTAATTTCTGTTTATCTGTGAATATTTTTAACTCTCTCTCATTTTTGAATGCCAGCTTTACTGGATACAGAATTCTTGGCTGGCAGGTTTTTTTTTTTCCTTTTAGCACTTTAACTATGTCATATCACTGCTTTCTTGCCTCCATGGTTTCAGATGAGAAATCAGTGCTTAATCTTA
>PVKH010045334.1:0-10512 GCA_004027955.1 Chaetophractus vellerosus | reverse complement strand
GGGCAAGGCAAAAAGCCGCCACGGGCAGGGCTGAGCCCCCACGGGCATGGCAAGGTCACCCGTGAAATGCGGAGCTGCTGCCCGCGAAAGCGGAAGCCGGCAGCCCGCAAAAACATGGAGGACTGCTGCCCGCAAAACATGGAGCGGAGCCCCCCCGTGGAAACGGAATGGAGCCACCCTGGAACTGAACGAGCCACCGCCGTGGAGGGCCGACTCGGCACGTCGCCGCGGGGACGGGGGGAGACAAGAAGCAGACATAGAAAAACACAGAAGAATGGACACACAGCAAGAGCAAGCAGAAAGGGGGCAGGGATATGTAATAAATAATAAATAAATCTTTAAAAAAAATATGCATGTTTTTATACACAATACTGTCCTCCAATCCTTCAAGAGTGTCAGTGATTGTCATATCTTGAAAGAGTGCTTCTGAATAATCTTCCAAGATGGTGCCTCTGTCCATCTTGTAAGTTAATACAAAACAATAATATATAATAATAATAATAATGCCACAAATGCTATTTGGCCATAGTTATTTTAAGACATAACCCAGTTTTAGAGATCTTAAGACAAGAAAAAAAAAGGATATCATAGATAATCCACAATATCAAAAACTATTGAGTAAAGCTTACTTCTACTCTTACCTTTTGACTAAAAATAAATGGAAGTTTTAATATTTTCTTCCTACTCACCAACAGATTATCTTGTCCCATTTTGAAGACCACTAATTTAGAGGATAAATCCAAATGCCTTGGCTGTACCTAATCTGACACTCCAACCTCATTTCCTTACACTTACCCCACCTACCCTACACTTTAATTACACCAAATATCCTTCTTCCCTTAATTTACCCTTTCTCTTCTCCTGACAAACTATCCTCTGTTAGCATTTTTCAATATCTCCCACTTCTCTCAGGCAGAATTATTCACTGTGTGGATCTCTAGGGCATTTTACATATCTCAATGCTATAAATTTTCCTTTTGTTCCATTTTAATTTTTGCCTATTTGTCTATTTCCAAACTAAGCAATAAATTCCTGAAGAGGAGGGACCATACATGAACCACATTTATGTCTCCAGGGGCAAACAGCTGGTACATCGTACATTGATCTGATCATCACTATCGCATTCTTTAATTAATTATGTTGAGAAAAGATAACATGGAGTCCCTAGTAGCTAAAAATCACTCAACACAATTTTCCTAAAATTCAAATAACTTATTTTTTTTCTATAGACTTAGACTGTTAATCATAGAAATATTAGTACCAGCAGCACATGGATGGAGAAACAGACGGGAATATTTCAATGTCTTGCTGAATTCAACAACTAAATGCAGGATACACTTATTGAAAATTTACTCAGTGCAAATACAAAGTGTAGTAAGATAGTATCAATCCGGAACGAGCCCACTGTTTGGCAGGAGAGAGATTTTGCATATATTTAAGTGTATATTGTATTTAAACCCAGTTCTTACCACCTAACTTTTCCCATCACTTACTCTACTCAGCCAAACTAGTCCCGGCTGTTCATCCCACAGACCAAACAGATGCCTCCAACCCTCACACCAGAGCTTTAATTTTGCAGTTATCGACACCTGGGACACTTCCCCCAAATTTTCATATGCCAGATTCCCTCACTTTATTCAAAACAAATGGCCCCATCATCCCGTATCCCCTCGCCCTGCTCTATTTTTCTTCATCGTACTTATTATTACCAACCATAAAATTAGATCTCTCTTTACTTGTAGTTTTCCTTGACTGTCTCCGAAAGCACGAGGTAAAGCTCAATAAGGACAGGAACTGTGTTTTGTTTGCTGCCATATTACTAGCACTAAAACAGTAGATGCTCAACAAATAAACGTGTGTGTGTGTGTGTAAACTGAAGAGCGATTTCAAGGAAGTCATTCAGGCACTAGACTTTTGAAAAGGACTTGTAGAGAGTATGTCTGATCTTCCCATTGCTTGGTTGAATTTATTCTTTCCAAAGGGCTTATAAAAAAAATTCTGACAGCCCTTCCCATACCAGTTAGTTGTATAATATTCATTAAACACCAAGAAGACCAAAGATTAATAAAGCAGAATTTTAATGAGCTAACATGTGGTACTCAGGTTTTTAATTTGTTTCCAGAAGGTGATTACTTTAACCGTTCTGCAAACCAGCGTGCGTTGGGAAAACAGAGATAGGTATTTACTTTAATCTATCCACCTTAAGTAATTTTGCAGGCTTTAAAATTCAATTAATAAAACACTAGGTCTGTTTAAACGAGATCCTTGTAAAGGACTACCCCCAAATATGACTCATTTGACATATCCACCTGTATTTTCAAGATGACTTCCACGTTCAGATTAAAGTCACCAGAGTCAGGCAGGGTAAAGAGCAAAGAATTTCAGATCAGAAGAATTGGCCCCTGCCTTTGATTCCCCAACACAATAGCTGATTCATCTTGGACAAGTCACATAGTCTCTGAGTGGCAGCTTCCTGGTCCACAGAGATGGATAACTCTACATACTGCCAGGCTTGCTGCTGGAATCAGAAGAAACCACATGTTCAAAAGAAAACAACTTTGAAACCTGTAGAGCACTAATAAACCTAAGGATACCAGTATGATAGTAATAATAATAACAACAATAACAACATTGGATTTTCCTCTCAAATGTTGGCTGAAAATTCAAACTGTAATGATTTGTCATCCAACAGCGGGTAACATGCTTTGATTTAAAAAATTAAAATATTTCAAAATGTATACACAGAATGAATTTTTAAGACTAGGCTACAAAATTAAGTAGATAAAAATCTCCTGACATCAACAAACCACTTTCAAAAGGAACTGCTAAAATTGCCACAAGACTTATGAGATGACAAATCAAGATTAAAATATTGATCTAAAATAAAGAAATTTTCATCCTCGAAATATCAGAAAAAAGTGAAAATTCCATTCATGCAAATGTAATGGGAAATTGTACCTAAAAGGGGGAGAGATTATTTGAAGCCTAATTCTTATCCTAAAACCATCTAAATTTAGGCATCTAGTACCTCAAACCATAACATCAATCCCTACATTACCATTTACCTCAACATTATATAGGGCAAAAGAATGAAAGCAAGTATTGCTAAAAGCAGCACATTTACATCCATCAGAAAATGATCATGCCACCTCCCTTGTAGACCAGAGTACATGTAATGTAACGGAAGAGAGAGAGGAAAATGGTTTTCTCTTCTGTATCAAGAGAAATAAGGATTTTTTTTTCTTTCAAAAACATACTGCAGGAGTCTTCCACTTCTCTCCTACATGAAAGGACAGCGACCTGATTTACCCTCTTGCTGGAAACAACTAAAAACTCAAACAAAATATATGAAAAAATGGCTTTTGTGACATTGGGCTTCAATTAATAAAGAGCAGAGATACCAGAAAGATGAGAAACAAATGAACTGTGCCCTATCATTATCCCAGTTTCAAAGGAGTTTCCAGGCCACTTGGTGGCTTACTAAGGTGAAGAGAGGCCAAGATGGCTCGAGTGGGCTGGGCAGAGCTCTGGAGACGAGAGAGCTGCTCAGTGAGAGGAACTACGAGAGCTGCAGATCCTCCTCAACACTTCAGCTGAGCACTGCTCAGAACACGTCGGCTGGGAAAAGAACCACCCGAAAGGATTAACGGGAATAGTCCTAGGAATTCATGCAGAGCTAGGAAACTACCAGCTAGAAGGAAAAAACCTTATAATTGGGGGGCATCAGATGGAGGCCTCAGAAATATTTTGCTTCAGTAGTGGGGCAAAATTATTCTAGATTAAATCCAAGTTTTCTCCTGCCAACCAAACTCAAGGGTAAGTCCAAAGAGGCTCAAACTGTTTCCAAGTAGCTTAACTGCATTCAAACAAAAGCTCAAGAATATTTCTAGAAATACAAAAAATAGCAATTCTCTACATCTGACATACAAATGAAAATTTCCAGGTCTATAAAGAAGCAAGAAAGTATAATCCAGAATAAAAAGAAAAATCGATGAATTAAAACTAACATAGAAATAACACAGATGATAGAATTCACAAAGTAATTAAAATAGTTATTACAACTGTATTCTACATACTTAAGAAGCTAGGAAAAAGGTGAAATATGTTATGTAGAGACATGGAGGATATTTTTAAAAGATTCAAATCAAACCTCACAGCATCTAAACTACATATTAGATTTTTTAAAATGCTGGATAGAATTAATAACATATTGCCAAAGAAAAAATTAGTGAACTTGAAGACATAGCACTAGCAACTATCCAAAATGAAACTCAAAGAGAAAAATTTTTTTGAAAAAAGAACAGATCGTCAGTGAGCTATGGAACAACTTCAAGCAGCCTAATAAAGGTGGAAGGGAGTAATGTAAAATTATTTAAAGCAATAATGGCTAAAAGTTTTCCAAATTTGAAGAAAAATTTAAACCACAGATCCAAGATATTCAATGAACCCAAAGCACAAGAAACATGAAAAATGTGCCAGAGCACATTATAATCAAATTACATATAACCAGTGATAAAAAGAGAAAATCTGAAAAGAGGCCAAAGAAAAAAAGACACTTTATGTACAGAAAAACAAAAATAAAGATGACAGCAGATTTCTCATTGGAAACAATGAAGGCAAGAAGGGAGAGGCACAACATCTTTAAAGAACTGCAAGAAAAACTGTCATACTGGAAATCTAGACCCAGCAATATCTTTCAAAAAGAATTTGAAATAAAGACTTTTTAGACTAAACAAAAGCTGAAAGAATTCAGCAGCAGCAGATCTGACTACAAGATATGTTAAAGAATCCCTTCAGGCAGAAGGAAAATGATACCAGATGGAAATCTGGATTCAGAATGAGGAATGGAGGGCACCAGAAATGTACATATGTGGATAAATATAAAAGACTTTTTCAACTCTTCAAATCAAATATTCAAATCTCTTTAAAATATAATTGACTGTTTTAGGCAAAAATAACAACAATGTATTGTGACCTTTATAACACATGTAGAAATAAATTGCATGACAATAACAGGATGGAGTGGGAAAAAGGAAAACACTCAACAAGGTACTCTGTTGTGCCATTCTTAAACTATACATGAAGTGGTTTATTATCACCTGAAAATAGACAGTACTAAGTTGAAGATGCATATTATAAACCCTAAAGCATTCACTAAAATAACACAACAAAGGGTTATAAGTAAGTCAACAAAGGAAAAGATGACATAAAATATAATGCAAAGCAGGCAGAAAAAATAGGAAAAAAGGAACTAAGGCAGATAGGATAATAGCAAACCAATACTAAAATGCTAGTTTTAAAACCAACAATATCAACAACCCTATTAATTGCCCCCCACTTGAACAACCCCATCAATCTGCTTGATTTGATCAATATTTAAATATTTAGAGAACACTCCATCCATCGGCACCAAACTACATATTCTTTTAAAATTATTATTAAGATATTTATGTTAGGTGATAAGGAGATGCTAGAGGGCAGAAAAGAAATTTGGTTAATATAAATACAAGCATATTAATATAAAAATAAGGAAGAAATATTCATAATTATTACAGTCCATCTTTCTGCAACTGGTCACATGGTCATAGCTGGTATCTATAACTACCTAACTACCTTCTTCCACTACCCATTCCATGTATTTCCTTTACCCTCAGCAAGCATCCCAGTGGGTAGTATTTCTTTGCCTGGTAGGTCCTGCCCATTAGCAGTTCTGCCTAAATTGGGTTGTTGTAATTATCCATTAACCTTCCTCCTAGGACATGGGTGTACTGAGAGATGCCCTGAGGAATCACCTGTATTCCAAATATAGCAAACCAATTTTCACTTGGTAGTCAGGGTGAATCAGGCTGAGGAGCCCAAAGTGGCCAGGTGGCAGTTTCAAACTCCAATTCAATGAAATAATTGCTATGTATCCAGCTGAAAGCCTCCTTCCCTTTGGAACTAAGACTTCTAGACCAGCAGAACCTAAGATTGTAGGGACAGAAAGCAGAAGTTTTCTAGTAGGTTACTAGGGATAGTAGTAAGAAGAGTCACTCCCAGCCCCCCGACCCTGTGCTTCCTGGACTTGTCAATTCTGGCTCCAGGAGGAACAGCAGTACTGGACATGCTTTAAAGCATCTCTCACACCCTGAAGGGCACTGCCCCAGTTCTGCAGGCCATTACCACATAGCTACACTGAAATGGAGTCTTCAAAAGTTCAGCCCACTATTCTATCAAGCCAGTTGCCTCAGGATTATGGGGAACATGTAAAACTAGTGACTAGCATGAGCATGGGCCCACTGCCCTACTTCATTTGCTGAGATAAATTCCTAGATCAGAAATGATGCTGTGTAGAATATCATGATGGTGATAAAGCGTTCTGTAATTCCATAGATGGTAGACTGGCAGAAGCATTGAGGGTAGGGAAGGAAAATCAATATCCAGAGTGAATATTTATGTCAGAACAAAACATTGCCCCATCCAGGAAGAAAGTGATCCAGTGTAATCAACTGGCCACCCAGTAACAGACCGATCACCTGAAGGTCTCCTTGTTGATCTCTGTGCTAGTAGACTAGGCACTCAGCAGTGGCTGTAGCCAGGGTGGCCTTGGTAAGTGAAAGTCCATGTTGCAGAATCCATGCATAACCTCCATCCCTGCCAACACAGCCACTTTGTTTATAAATCCATGGGGCAGTAAGAAGAGTGACAGAGGAAAGAAACCAACTTGAATCCACAGGACCGGTCAATGAGATGCACTGCTTGAAATTCTAGGTTAAAGATGCATACTCTAAACCCTAAAGCCCACTAGGTGGATTTCCCTTCACCACTGTCCTTCAGGAATGTCCCAGAATGCTGCTGTAGTGCTACAACCATCCACTTTCATATGGCGCTTGCATATTATGCAGAACCATCTGTAACCCAGGCCCACGTTTTTCTTCATCAATCAACTTCTGCACCTTTCTCCAAATTCAGAATCTCTGAATGATATTTAATTCTCCTTTAGATTTTTCACAATCCCATATTGACATTCTGTAAATTATGAGCTAAACTGCTAAATTAATCACCACCAAAATATACTATATAAATGTAAGGGACTCAGAGATGGGAAAATTAATTAATATATATATATATGAAACAGCAATGAAAATATGGATAGAAACTACTTCTAATTTCTTTCATAAGGCTATGTTTGTATTGATATATTCTGTATCCAATGACTACATGACAAAAAATCCCACAAAATTTCAGCAACATATATTTAGCTCATGAGTCTACTGGTCAACTGGGGCCAGCTGGTCTAGGTTGGGCTCAGCTGGGAGTTTTACTGCTCTCAGGTGGGCTCACTCACAAGCCCTGGTTGGGGGCTGGCTGATCTGGGCTGGGCTTAGCTGGCGGCGACACTGTTCCAGGCTAGTCCAACCATGTTCTTTTCATGGCTATGGCCAAGGTGCAAGAGTACAAGTGAGGTCTGTTAAGGCCTAGGCTTGGAATTGGCACCTAATCACTTCTGCCTCATTCTATCCGGAAAAAACAAGTCATATGTCTGGATCCAATGTCAAGGGGTGAAGGATATGACACAGGAAGGAGTGAAGAATTAGGACTAATGCAAGCTACCAAAACTTTCTTCCACCACCCATCTGTTTTAATCAGCCACAGGGGTGCCTTTTGAAATACACCAAAATTGGTCGGTCTTTATAAAAGGTATTTATTTGGGGTAGAAGCTTACAGTTACCAGGCCACAAAGCATAAAGTTCTTCCCTCACCAAAGTCCACGTGTTGGAGCAAGACAGCTGCCGACGTCTCCAGGGTTCAGGCTTCTGGCTCTCTTCCCAGGGCTACGTTTCTCTCCAGGCTTAGCTTCTGCTTCCTCCACAAGTCCAGCTGTAGACCATGAGGCTCTCTACGCTTTGCGTCTCTCCACAAGGTCAGCTGTGGACTATCAGGCAAATGGCTCACTCCAACATCAGAACTGCTTCTCCAATCTGCTTCTCTCTCTCATCACTGCTGCCTTTTGTCTAGCCTTTTATACTTGAGACCACGCCCACCGAGGGGTGGGGCTCAACGTCCCACTGAGGTGGCAGTTAACGCCCTAATCATAACTTAATCATGCCCAGATGAACAGATCAGTTTACAAGCATAATCCAATTTATATTTTTGGAATTCATAATTAAATAAAACTGTCAAACCATTACACCATCCCATGTTTCCTTTGCTCTTAGCCAGCACCTCCTCCAGTTGGGGTTTTGCCTGGTGGAGCGATATTCATCTCTGAAGGATGAAAAGAGCTGAGCCGTTGGTGGTCCTGCGTGTACGAGATTTCTGTAAGCTTCCATTCACAACTTTCCCAATGGGCTTGGCTTCCCTTTTATAGAGTTTGATTAAATGTCTAATATTTAATGTCTAGGAAGATTCTAATGACACAAAGGACCCCCAAGAAGGAGTGGTCAGAGAAGCAGGATGAAAATTGGGAAAGTGTGGTTTCCTAAAACAAGGAAAAGGAAAGTTTCAAGAAGAGGTGATCAAAAGACAAGCTGAGTACTGAAAAGTATCCTTTGGGTTTAGCTACACAGAGGCATTTGATGACTTCACAAGAGCTGTTTCCGCAGAGTAACAGAGGGGACATAAAGACTTCTATCATGGCTTATGAAATAGTTATTTAAAAACAGACATGTCAGCTCTTTTTTCTGGCACAGCCCTTCCCATTAGGTACTCCAGGCTCCCAGTTTCGTGTGGCTTCTGGCAGCTAGTACACATCCCATAGGCACCAGCAGGCTTCTATGTGCTCAGTTCACCCACTCACCCACACGCAAAACTGTCCCTTGTTCTCCTTTGTTTTACCAACTCCATGAAGTTAATGATTCTGGTGGACTCAGCAGCATCTCTACCACTTATTTCCAAAACATGCTGTTCCTTCACACGCAGTACATGACTGGTCATCCTCGTCCTTCCTTCTTTCCTCACGTTCTGTCCCTTTTTTACAAAATTTCCTTAAAATCCGAGCATATGGTTTTCACTTTTCCCATGTTACCAGCCCTAATACAGAGTCTTTGATATTTATATTTTCCTTTGGAAATTTCAATGGGAATCTAGGAAGAATGAGATAGGTTATCGCAAGTGCTCAAACTGCCTTATACCTAGAAATCCAAGTTTTAAAGACAAAACCAGCAAATATTCTCTTTGTGATTACTCCTACTTCTTTCAAGTCTAGAAAGTGCTTCTCGGTCAAGAAATAGAAGACATATTTTCTCCTGAATCTTTTTTATTGATATGAAGACATTACTTTTTCAAATGACTTGACAATTAGGTGGGATAAGGGAGGGGCTTAATTGGCAAGTTTGTAGGCAAGGTTATATCTAGGGAAGGAGCAGGTTATGAAAAGACAAGAAACTGTTATTGCTCAAAAGCCTAGCTATGGACAATTTATCCTTACATAAATCTGAACATTTGTGCTCCTTGAAGTAAATATATTTTGGTGAAATTTCTCCAGAAATAAGTATAGAAAAATAAACCAGCATTGTCCACCTATGCTTATCTGCTCACCTAGCAATTTAAGCTATTGCTTCATTTACATACTTGTGGAAAAGACAATTATTAGCTTGCAAACACACAGCTGGCAATGTGGATACTTTATCCTCAGGAGGTGTATTCAGCCTCAGTATTATTTCTGCATAAATACTAACACGTTGATCCAAGCTTTCAATGCAAGCAGAAATCCTTTTCTTAGAAGAACGATGGTATTGATTTCAGGTACAAAATGACACCATAAAACCTAAAATAACAGTTCCTAACTGAGACAAAACTTACACTCTGCCGCTTTCTCCTTTAGTGAGAAGGTGGCAGGTGGTACATGTGGCTAACAGCTTTGAGGCTTCCTATAGGCCAAGCCCTGTAATATGTGCTACGTGCCCATGAGCTTAGCTAAAGTTTCTCTGGTAGTGTGGGTCAGATGCCAAGGGTCCTTCTGTTGTGCGGTTCAGAAAACCAAGGCTTGGGGAGCTGGCCTTCCTAAGTATTGATGGCCCAATAATGACGCTAAATTTGTATGACATAAGGGATAGGTGCTATGTAATTGTGAACTGAGCCTCTTTTCATATGGCATGAGGGATAGGTGCTATGTAATTGTGAACTGAGCCTCTTTTCGTATGGCATGAGGGATAGGTGCTATGTAATTGTGAACTGAGCCTCTTTTCATATGGCATGAGGGATAGGTGCTATGTAATTGTGAACTGAGCCTCTTTTCGTATGGCATGAGGGATAGGTGCTATGTAATTGTGAACTGAGCCTCTTTTCGTATGGCATAAGGGATAGGTGCTATGTAATTGTGAACTGAGCCTCTTCGTATGGCATAAGGGATAGGTGCTATGTAATTGTGAACTGAGCCTCTTTTCGTATGGCATAAGGGATAGGTGCTATGTAATTGTGAACTGAGCCTCTTTGTATGGCATAAGGGATAGGTGCTATGTAATTGTGAACTGAGCCTCTTTTTGTATGGCATAAGGGATAGGTGCTATGTAATTGTGAACTGAGCCTCTT
>PVKH010045333.1:0-10516 GCA_004027955.1 Chaetophractus vellerosus | reverse complement strand
AAAAAAAAAAAAAAAAGAATACCATATCCAGCAAGACTATCCTTCAAATATGAAGAATTTAAGATGTTTCCAGATCAACAAAAATTGAGAGTTTGTTGCTAGTAAACCTGTCCTCCAACCTCCTGAAAGCCTCCTTGTTGCTCAAATGTGGCCTCTCTCTAAGCCAATCTCAGCATATAAACTCAATACCTTCCTCCCGGCATGGGACAAGACTCCCAGGGATAAGCCTCCCTGGCACTGAGGGATTATTACCAAGCACCAACTAGCATAGTGTTGCATTTGGAAAAAGACCTAGACCAAAAGGGAGAAATAGTAAATACAAATGAGTTTTTATGGCTAAGAGACTTCAAAGTGAGTCGGGAAATCATTCCAGAGGTTACACTTATGCATGTCCCAGGAGAATCTCACTGACTGCCACAGTAAACAGTACCTCAAGAATGGGTACTTCTGAGGGCTCTAGAGCCACCTAGATACTACAGACAGGGCAGAAAACCCCCGGAAATTGGCACCCCTGTCAGTGGGCCTTACCTTGGTATATTTGATAATCTATCTCCCCAGTTTATCAGAGATGACTCACTTATAATTTTTCTTCTGCCCCTTTTATTTGAACCTATAATTAGCTCTATATTCATTAAATATGTGTCCCAGGGATTTAAATCTTCCATATTTCATATGTCAGTTGAACCCTGAATCTTGGCAGAGTTACAGCCAACACCAACTCTCCAGTTTATTGGACTCACCCAGGACAACTAACAAAAGGATGATGATGGATAATGCCCATCCCAAAAAACAGAGTATTTACAACTGCAAGCAAGACAGTTCCATCCATCTGTCCCATGGGATCTAAGACCCCTCTCAACTGGAAGCAAAGTGGGTATCACCATCCCAAAATCCAAGATTGAGGAACAAAAAAACATAAGGAGGAATGCAACTATGGATTAAAGTACACTTATTAGTCTAATGGAAGAACTTCCAACATTGATATAAAGGCAGTGGTCACCAGAGGTTCTGAGGGGAGGAAGAGGGAAGAAATGGTGTAACATGGGCATTTTGGGGACATTGGAATTGTTCTGCATGATATTGCAATGATGGATATAGGCCATTATACATTTTGTCAAAATCTATAAAATTGTATGGTGCAAAGTGTAAACAATAATGTAAACTGTAGACCATGGTTAGTAGCAATGCTTCAATATTAATGAATTGTAACAAATGTACCACACTAATGAAAGATTTTACTAATTGAGGAAAATGTGGGAGGAGGAGCAGGTAGGATATATGGGAATCCCCTACATTTTCTTTTTTTAAATTTATTTATTTATTTTAAGGAGGTACCAGGGATTGAACCTGAGACCCTATACATGGGAAGGAGGTCCTTGACCACTGAGCTATACCCATTCCACTCCAATATATATTCTATATAACATTTATGTAATCTAAAGCTCCTTTATAAATAAAAGAATAAATAATAACTAAAAACAAAAACAAAAACCTGCCCTCTGAGAAATGCTAAAGGGAGTCCCTTCAGGCTGAAGTGAAAGGACACTAGACAGTAACTTGAGTCCAAGGAAATAAAATACACTGGTAAAGTTAGCTACATACATAAATATAAAAGTCAGAAATAGAATAAGCTAGTAAAGTTAGCTACATATGTAATTATAACAGTATTAGTGTATTTCTGGTCAGTACTATTTTTCTAGGACTTAAAAGATAACTACATAAAAGAATAAATCAATGTCAGTAGACACATAACATATACAGCTGTCATTTTAACAATTAACAGGAGGGGTGGGGAATGGATCCATTTAGGGGCAGTTTTTGCTTAACAGGAAGGAAGCAATGGAGGAATTGAGCAACAAAAATATGACCTAGAAAATAAATGGCAACCTAACTCCAATTACACTAGACGTAAATTGATTAAACTCTAATTAAAAGGCAAAATGGATTAAAGAAACCATGAGTCAACTGTTGCTGCGTACAAGAGATTCACTTTAGCATCAGAGACAGAAATGCATTGAAAGTGAAAGAATGAAAAAAAAAATTCCATGCCAACCAAAAGAGAACTGGATGGCCATACTAATATCAGACAAGAGAGACCTTAAGACAAAAACTTCCAAAAGAGATAAAGAAAGACATTATACATTGATAAAAGGGTCAAGCCATCAAGATGATAAAACACTTATCAACATATATGTACCTATCAGCAGAGTCTCAACATATATGAAGAAAAAATGAGAGGTGAAGGGAAAAATAACAAATTGAGGCTGAAGAGTTCAATATCCAACTTACTGTTGGATAGAACAACTAGACAAAAGATAAACCAAGAAGTAGAGGACTCAAATAACATATAAACCAACTAGACCTAACATAGAAACTCTTCCCAAGAACAGCAGAATATACATTCTTCTCAAGTGCACATGGAACATTCTCCTGGATAGACCATGTTAGGTCACAAAATGTGTCATTAAATTTTAAAAGATTGAAATAATTCAAAGTATTTTCTCTGGCCACGATGGAATGAAATTAGAAATCAATGGAAAATTGACAAATATTTGGAAGTTTAAAAAAATACTCTTAACCAATGCATCAAAGAGGTTAGTAAATGTTTGCAGGAGAATGGAAATGAAAACAAAACATACCAAAACTAATGGGATGAAGCAAAAGCAGTGCTCAGAGGGAAATTTACAGCTGTCCCTACCTTAAAAAAGAACAATCTCAAATCAATAACCTAACTTTCCACCTTGATGAACTAGAAAAAGAAGAGAAAACCCAAGGCCAGCAGAAGGAAGGAAATAAAGTTTAGAGTGGAGATAAGTGAAATTGGAAAACGATAGACTCAGTGCAACAAAAAATTGGTTCTTTGAAAAAATCAACAAAATTGATGAACTTTTAGCTAAACTGAACCAAGAGCAAAACTCAAATTACTAAAATCAGCAATGTGCAAACATTGCTACTGATGTTTATAGGATTAAAAAAGGATATAAGATGGGAGCTGGTGTAGCTCAGTGGTTGAACACCTGCTTCCCATGTATGAGGTCTCAGGTTCAATCCCCATTGTCTCCTAAAAAAAAAAAAGTAAAGGTGAAATTAAAAAAAAAAAAAAAAAAGGATGTAAGAGAATGCTATGGTAAAAAGGATGTGGCTCAAGTGATTGGGCTCCCATCTACTACATAGGAGGTCCAGGGTTCAATTTCCAGGGCCTCCTGGTGAAAGGCAAGCTGGCCCACATGGCGAGCTGGCCTGAGCAGAGAGCTGGCCCACGCGGAGCGCTGACCCACACAGGAGTGCAGGCCCACGCAGGAGTGCTGGCCCTCAGAGTGCTGGCCCGCATGGAGAGTTGGCGCAGTAAGATGACTCAACAAAAAGAGACACAGAGGAGAGACAATAAGAGACGCAGCAGACCAAGGAGCTGAGGTGGTGCAAGAGACTGAGTGCCTATGTCTCACTCCAGAAGGCCTAAGGATTGGTTCCCAGTGCCACTTAAAGAGAAGACAGCAAGCACAAAACAACAAGGTGGGGTGTGGGGGGAGAAATAAATAAATAAATAAATAAATAAATAAATAAATAAATAAATAAATAAATAAATCTTTAAAAAAAAGAGAGAGAGAATATTATGAACAACTGTAGGCCAACAAATTAGATAACCTAGATGAAATGGATAAATTCCTAGAAACAAACTGCCAAAACTGACTCAAGAAGAATTAGAAAATCTGAATAGGCCTATAACAGAGATAGAATTAGTAATCAAAAATATCCCAATAACAAAAATGTCCAGGGGGGCGGATGTGGCTCAAATGGTTGGGCGTCTGTCTGCCATATGGAGGGACCTGGGTTTGATCCCCGGGACCTCCCAGTAATATAAAATAAAATAAAAAAATGAAGGCGTGCATGCTGCCAGGCCCCACCAAGCCATGCAGTAATATGATGACGTAATGAGAGAGACACAGGGGAAAGCCAAGAAGAGACACGCCAAAAAAACAGAAACTGAGGTGGCACAAGTGGCAAAACACCTCTCTCCCATATCGGAGGTCCCCAGGATTAAATCCTGGTGAAGACTGGAGGAGAAGGATGAGAAGAGAGGGCAAGAAACAGACACAGAGAGTTGCCCAGCAAATGGACACAAAACAGCAAACGGGGGTTAAAATGGATAAAGTAAATAAATAAATAAATCTTTTTAAAAAATGTCCAGGACCAGAAGGCTTTGCTGGTAAGTCCATCAAATACTTTAAAAAATCAGTATTAGGGGGCCGGCTGTAGCCCAGTGCATAGGGTGCCGATACACCACATGGGAGGCCCCAGTTTCGGTTCCTGGGGACCTCTCTGAGCGGGCAGACCACCTGAGAAGGCAAGCCACCATGGGTGGGGCAGAGCCGCTGTGGGCAGGGCAAAAAGCCGCCACGGGCAGGGCAAAGCCGCCACGGGCAGGGCGAGCCACTGGCAAATGGAGCAAAGCCGCCCGCGAACAGAGCAAAAAGCCACCCGGGAACGGAAGCAGAGCGGCCCACAAGTGGGGCAAGCCGCCTGCGCAGTGAGCTGACTCGGCGCGTCGCTGCAGTGGGGGGAGACAAAGCAGACATAGAAGAACACACACACACACAAAAATGAACACACAGCAAGAGCAAGCAGAAAGGGGAGGGAAATGTAACAACAACAAAAAAAATCAGTATTAAACTGCAAAGAAAAAAAAAAATACAGGGAATGCTTCCTAACTTTTTCTCAGAAGCCCATACTACCTTAATACCAAAGACAGCACAAGAAAGGAAAACTATAGACAAGTATCCCTAACAAGTACACATAGAAAAATCTTCAACAAAATGCTAGGAAACTGAATGCAGTAGCATATTAAAAGGATTACTATATACCATGACTAAGTAAATCCAGTATGAAGTATATACCCAGGAGAATTGAAATTAAAAAGTTGCACACAAATGGGGAGTGGGTGTAGCTCAGTGGTTGAACACCTGCTTCGCATGTACAAGGTCCTGGGTTCAATCCCCGGTACCTCCTAAAAAGATTCTTAAAAAAAAAGTTGTACACTAATATATATAGCAGCATTTTTCACAATAGCGAAAAAGTAGGAACAACCAAAATGTCCTTTAACTAATGACTGGATAAACAAGATATGGCATATCCATACAAAGGGATATTATTCAGTCATAAATAGGAATGATTTATTGATACATGCTACAACATGGAAACTTGAAAACATGTTATGTGGAAGAAATGATACAAAAGGCCAAATGCAGGATTCCATTTATATGAACTGTCCAGAATAGGCAAATCCATAGACACTGAAAGCAGTTTAGTGATTGCCAGGGGTGGGGGAGAGGGGTAATAGGGCAGGACTGTTTACTAGGTATGGGTTTCTTCTTGGGGTGATGAAAATGTTCTGTAATTAGATAGTGGTAATAGTTGTACAAGATTGAGAATGTGCTGAAAGTCAATAAATTATACAATTTAAAATAGTTTTAAAAAATGAACTAATAAGTATTTTAAAAAATTTTCAGCTTTAATTTCTAATTTCGAAAATAACTAAGATAAAATTCACATAAACAAAAGCGCTTTGGAGTCCTCAAAAACTGAATAAGAGAGTAAAGAGATCCTGAGACCAAAAAGTTTGAGAACTACACTTTTCAACTCTTTGTTCTCTGTTTCAACCAACTCCTGAAGGGCACAGGTTGGGGCGGCCGCAAGACCAAAGAATACACTCGGCACTCAGTCAGACACAAGCTTTATTAGGACTTATGGACAGGAGAGAGTCTCCGGTGGCGGCAGTCCAGAGAATGAAGGTAGTGCTCCATAAAGAGGTGGGAAAATGAGGGGCGATATAAAGGTCTCAGAACAAAGACATTTCATAACAGAAATTCTACTAGGGTCACATGAAGCACATAAATGGGGTCTGGTGAAGAAGGAAGTATACAGCCTGGAGAAAACTACAGTCTACCATACCATCTGTACGTTATTTCCCTTATTTCCCTCCGGGGAAGCTTGTTACTCTTTAACCTATGTCTGAGTCATGCAAGCAAGTGGCTCTGTGCTGCAGGCTTTGTTTCCTTTAAGGAGTGGGAGCCCCGGCTCTGGGCTACTACACCCTCCGAGAGCATTTCGTGTTATGGATAGTATCAAATGTACTTCCCAATACCGTAATGACAATTCAAGGCAGTGTGCAACAAGTGCCTTAAAGAAGTGGTAGCAAAGTGTTGTAGGGATTTAAATGATAGAACTTTTCTAGCTGCAATGAAAATAACAGAAGCAGAGTTTGAGGTGGGTCTCAAAGACAACAGGATCTTATGAGAAGAGCTGTTGCCATGTGGATAGAACAGTGACAAGTACAGTAAAATGAGTAAGCCCATCCGTCAGGGGGTGGCTTCGGGTGAGTAGAGGGTATAAGTGGTGGGAGAGAAGTTGGAAAACAGGGCTGCATCTTGAGGGCTTGAAACCACAGCTGTGCCTTGTGGACTGGGTTTGGTATGCAGTGAGGAGCCCGGAAGAGTTTTGAACAGAGTAATAACAAAATGAAGTGAAAATTAGAAAGTATTTATGAAAAGCAAGTCAAAATTATCCTGAAAATAGATCAGACAGTGGTGTGTAAGCTGGGAGGAGAGCAGTTAGAAGGTCCAGTTGCAGAGGTCCAGAATGAGGGCTGGCAGAAGAAAAATGGCCCTTAGCCAAGTTGGCAGGTCTCACAGGGTAGCAAGATATTGGTAAGGTCTTTCTAGTTCAGGGCCTGGCCCCAGTTTTATGGGCCTCCATTTTGTTAGCAGACTCCATATGGCTCCAACTCCCTGAAAACTCAGCAGAGACCAGTGTTTATACTTCATTGCCAGTATGCATGGGAAGATAGCACTTCCCAGTGGCAGGAATATTCATCTCATGTACGGAGCATCTCCTTCCCAGAGCCAGGGAGGCCAAACCCAAAAGCATGTTACTTAGAGGGTATATACTTGGACCAAGGGCATCAGAGGGTCTCAAGGCAGTAGGTTCTAGCGTTAGACTGCCTGGGTTCACACAAGGCTCTTTACCTTACCAGCTTTGTAACACTGCACAAGTTACCTGACCTCTCCACACTTTAGTTTCCCCATTTGTAACATGGAGACTGTATTTGTACACACTTCAGAAGTTTGCTATAAGGACTAAATAACTTATTATATGCAAAGTGCTTAGAATGTGTCCAGTACCTAATAGTTTTTTTCAAGGCTCTCATTTTATGGAGAGAGCTTGCATCTAGGCCTTGTTCCTGCCCTCTTTGAAGCCCCTTTGTCCAGTGACCTAACTCATACCCTCAAATCAGTGTTTCTTTCAGAGGTCAGGGCTGGATGAAAATTGAGAAAATTCGCTCTTTGAAAAACCATTTTCTAAACTCCAGGCAGATCCTTTGCTTTTGGTTACACATTCTTTCTTCAGCCAGGCTCAACACATTTAGTTCTCTCTAAACTTCAGTTGTATTTTTATGCAACCAGGACTCACTTAGCCAATTTGGCTGAAGTTTGGCCACTAGACTATAAATCATCATTTACACTAAATTATTTCTAGATTGCTAATCTCATCGTGAGTTGACTCATATTTTCACTGTCTCAAGTTATAGGGAAAACTGCCAGTTCCTTTAACCAAATGTTCCTATAACCCAGGGGTTCTTAACCTTTTTTGTTCCATGGACCCCTTTGCCAGTCAGGTGAAAACCACGGAAGCCTTCTCAGAATGTGGCGGCAGATAGTTTTATGATACTCAACATCGGAGGTCAGAGAAAATAAGTTGATTGTTTTCAATTCAAGCTCACAGACCCCTGGTTAAAAACCCCTGCTTTAACCAAACTTAGCCCAAGTCTGTCAAGACTGGTAATGTGGAGAGGAGAGAGTCTTCAAGGAATAGTACAGGACCTCAGGAATTCCCCACTCCTCTGGAGAATTATGGCCACTCCACCAGACTGGTCTCTAGGGGGTGCTGGGTCCCTATCTGTGGTGGTCAAGAAGGCGTGCAGGGTACTCTGCAGGACACCTTGATATTCGCCTTCTTTGAGAATGTCAAGAGAACAGATTTTGCTTGTCTGAAAGCCTCAAAGTTTCTTACTGAGAGCAACCCTATTCCAAGTTCTGGAGGTGCTTTATTCTTCCTCTCATTACAGAAAAGGAATCAACAAGACAGATCAGATGTGGTAAAGGACAGGTAAGAGAGGTGAAAGAATGAAGGGGAGGCAGTAAATATAGTGCTCTCTTCTGAAAAGGATGATTGAGGGCAACAGAGAGGGCAGCAGAGGTCAGAAATGCTAACCCTCAGCTCCCACTGTCACACTGCCCTTTCTATTCACCCTCCAAGTCTGCTTCCCATCTATTCCACAACGGGGAACAGCCAGCATGAAGAGACCCTCCAGCAAAACCTCCATCTCTGTCAGGGTGAAGGAAAGGACAATCGCTGTAGTTTCCTTCAGGTGGTACTGAACACCCCTCCCAACCCCCAAAGGAACTAATGTTTTGAACGGCTTTTTCTACCAAAATGCATTTGTAAATTAATTTTTTCCACAAAATAACTAGAATTGATATACTGATTTGCTGTAATACTAGCCAAAACCAAAGATACTTGAACAAGATGTATGTGCAATGATATTCAGTGAAGCATTTTTGTAATAGGGCAAATTGGAAAAATTCTAAATATTTAGTCTATCATGAAGGGAATGGTTAAATTAGGATACAGTCATACTCTAATAATAATATTAGCTAATATGTATGTGCACATTTGCATATTTACAGAAAAAGATCTGGTACCATACACACCAAATCACTTTGTTCTGGGGAGGTGGACTGGAGTAATGATGTATATGTTGGGGTGGGGGGAGGCAGTTCACGGTCCAAATCTTTCACGTTTTACTATACATACTTGTTTTGTTTGTTTTTCAAAAAGCACATTAAAAAAATCAAGCCAATAAAGATTTTTAGAAAATAGTTTGTACACTATGTGATTGTGCCAAATACCATTAATGGTACACTTTGGATGAATTGTATGCTTTATTAATATATACCAGTAAAATTGTTTTAAAAAAAAAAAGTTTGTGCAGCACTGTTGCAGGCAAATGTTTAGTTTCCTTTAGGCTTTTGGAAATGCAAGAAATAGCTCGCTGTCTGCCATCTTGCCCCAGGGAGTCAGGGCTGGGCACCACTGCCTTGGAGGCCATTATTGTTTTCTCAGGCAGTTGGAAACCTAAAGGGTTCTCAAACCCCAGCTCTCCAAAGGAGTCTCAATTGAAGCCATGGTATACTTTTCTCAATTTTTGACCATTTAAAATTGTTTTCCGTGGTACCTCACTTTCTCTTTCTTAACACTGTGTCTTCACACACTGCTCTGTCCCCTTTCTCTGCTTATCCTAGTCACTTTTCCCAAAATTCTATCCCAAACTCACCTCCTCTACAAAGCATGAACTAAATCTGCCTTCCCTATTAAGACTCTACCTTAAAGCTTCTGATTCACTTCTCTTGGTTTTCAACCACATTTATTTGCATTTCCTGTTAATTTTTTTCTTTTTTTTTTTTTTGTCTACTGTTGTCTATAGGTTATAAACATTAAGGAGACATCCATATCTTTTTTATTGTTATCCTTATGATTTCAAATAACAAAACCTAGTCTGGTCTATTTAAATGATTAAATGCTGAATGCATAAACACCAGAAAGCACTATTTTGAGATTTTTGAAGTTCATTTCCAGATGCTACTAATTACAATGGGAGAATGTACCATTACAAACCAGAGAGATCTGGCAGTTACCACCTTAACCAGGCAATCAAACTAAGCATAATTAATAGTGGGACATTCTGACCTGAATATGGCTCCGGTGTGATGTAATGTCATCTACTAATATTCTTTGCAAAAACATGTAACTGGAATCTAATCTTCTAACTTCCAGTTTATAAGAAATATAGGCTTACAGCACTGTCCAACAGAACTTTCTGTAACAATGTAAATGCTCTGTATCTGTATTGTCTAATACAGTCATCCCCAACTCACTGAAACTTTAATTTTATTTAACTTAAATTTGAATTTAAATAGCTACAAATGGCTACTGTAATGGACAGCACAGGAGAGCAACAACTTAAACACTACCAGCAAGCAATTAAACAATGGGGCATTCTACAAGGTAATTGGCCTGGTTTAATAAGAAAGTCAATTTTATTAAAAGAGAAAAAAAAAAGTGAGACTGTTCTATTTTTCAAGAAACTTAAAGAGACCTAACATCCAGATGCAATACATGAAACCCGACTGGCTCTTAGACCAGAAAAAAAATCTGAGGGAATCTGAATATGGACTATATAATATATATTATAGACTTACTAGTTTTTTAGGTATGATAATTATCTACAATTACACAGCAGAGTGCCCTTGTTTTGAGGAGTTGTCTGCTGGTGTACACAGGGAATGAAGTGTTACAATGTTTGCAATTTACTATCAAATAAATAGTTCAGGAAAAAAAGTTTGTATGTGTATATATATGTGTATGTATACCACCATATAAATATAGAGAGAGGGCAGAC
>PVKH010045332.1:0-10508 GCA_004027955.1 Chaetophractus vellerosus | reverse complement strand
AAAAAAAAAAAAAAGTTTCAGAGACAAACGGTAATTACAGTTGGTGTAGAAGGTGGAAATGCCAGTCAGTGTATTTCAAATCAGAGCACTACATTGCTCTTTCTGTACTGAGTTCTTAGGTTAAAAGGATAACTTTTTTTTTTTTTTTTTTTTTTTTGCAACAGTAATCAGAAGAAATGTATTCTTTTTGTATTTATCTTTGGGTTTTGTTTTTGTTTGCTTTGACCTTACTTGAGGTAAGGGGTTTACCGACCTTTGATTTGGATTTGCCCTGTCTCTAGCAGAGCTCCATAAATCCACTTAACATTTTAAGTGATGTTAACTCTGCTGTCTACTAGCTTGGGCTCCCAAATGCTTTATGACACATTCTTTAGAAAAAACAATATTATAGAAGAGCAGCTAGCATTATGCCTTTTGCTTACTTATTAACTTAATATAGGTGTGTATATTGGCCTTTTAAAAATGGGTGTCCCATTTGAGACCAAAAAATATTGAAGATGTTTATAAACTCCTAATTTTGGCAATAAGTAAGATACTAAAGAAACTTAAATGAGAATCTGTGTGTGCTCCAGGAAAGATGTGTTTGGTTTTGCTTGTATAGAAAAATTTTATTTTTTCTAGAATTAAACAAAGCAAGAGCAAGAGTTGAAAAGTGGAATGTTGACCATTCAAAGAGTGATCGAATAACTCGAGAACTTGGAGCCCAAGTAGACGACCTGACTGAAGCACTCGCTGCCAAGGATTCCCAGCTAGCTGTACTGAAAGTGAGACTACAAGAAGCTGATCAGCTACTGAACACTCGCACAGAAGCATTGGAAGCCTTACAGAGTGAAAAATCACGGTAGTTAATTCTATTAATATTGACAAAATGGGCTCGAATGATTTTCTCTCTTTTTTTTTTGAATTTATTTTGTGCATTTAATAATTGAAAATATAAACAAACAAAAACCAAAAAGTAAACACAGATGAATATATACATTTCTCAATTAAATGTACTGGATACATATAAAATTTTTTTTTGAATCAAACAATATGTTACACAATATATTTGGTCCATAGTAACACATTCGTACAGTATTTGTCCTTTTGTGTCTGGCTTGCTTCGCTCAACATAATGTCCTCCAGGTTTATCCATGTTGTCATATGCTTTACGACTTCATTTCTTCTTTTTTTTTTTTTTCCCTATGGATTATGTCCCACAACTTTCTCTTCTCTTTCTCTTTCTTGTACACCTATCTTTCAGACCATAGTTCTCAGGGACTGCTCAATTTCCTTAATTCATACCGCCGAGGTCATGTACTGTTCATCCTTCAATGCCTGGCTTGCTTCACTCAATATATAAGGTTTTGAGATTCATCCATGTTATCCCGTGTGTTAGCACTTTATCCCTTCTTACTGCTGAGTAATATTCCATTGTATGTATGTACCACATTTTGTTTATCCATTTATCTGTTGATGGGCACCTGGGTTGTTTCCAACTTTTGGCAATGGTGAATAATATTGCTTGAACATCGGTGTGCAGATGTCTGTTTGTGTCACTGCTCTCAGTTCTTCTGGGTATATACCCAATAGTGTTATTGCTTGGTCACGTGGCAAGTCTATATTCAACTTCTTTAGGAACTGCCAAACAGTCCCCCACAGTGGCTGTACCATTCTGCATTCCCATCAACAGTGAATAAGTGTTCCTATCTCTCCACATCCTCTCCAACACTTGTAGTTCTGTCTTTTTAGTAGTGGCCATTCTCATAGGTGTGAAATGATATCTCATTGTAGTTTTGATTTGCATTTCTCTAATCATAAGTGATGCTGAGCATTTCTTCATGTATTTTTTTGCCATGTGTATTTCTTCTTTGGAGAAATGTCTATTCAAGTCTTTGGCCCATTTTTTAATTGGGTCGTTTGTCTTTTTGTTACTGAGTTGTAACATCTCTTTATATATCCTGGATATTAAACCCTTATCAGATTATATGATTTACAAATATTTTTTCCTGTTGAGTTGGCTGCCTTTTCACCCTTTTGACAAAGTCCTTTGAGGTGCAAAAGTGTTGAATTTTGAGGAGTTCCCATTTATCTATTTTTTATTTTGTTGCATGTGCTTTGGGTATAAGGTCCAAGAAACCACCACCTACTACAAGGTCTTGAAGATGTTTCCCTACATTTTCTTTTTTTTTTTTTTTTTCAAAGATTTATTTATTTTATTACATATCTCCCCTTCCCCCCGTTGCAGCGACGCGCCGAGACTTGGTCACTGCGCAGGCGCGGCTTTCCCCGCTTGTGGGCAGCTTCTGCTTCTATTCACGGCCAGCTCTTGCTTCAGTTCGCGGGTGGCTGGCTGCGCTCCATTCGCGGGCAACCTGCCCTGCCCGTGGCAGTTTTTGCCCTGTCCGTGGCAGCTTTTTGCCCTGCCCACGGCGGCTCTGGCCCGCCCGTGGCGGCTTGCCATTCTCAAGGCGGTCTGCCCGCTAGGAGAAGTCCCCGGGAACCGAACCCGGGGCCTCCCATGTGGTTTGCCGGCGCCCTATCCACTGGGCTACAGCCGGCCCCGCTCTTTCATTCTTTTGGTTATAGATATCCAGTTCTCCCAACACCATTTGTTGAGGAGACTGTTTTTCCCTGTTATTGTGGACTTGGTAGATTTGTTAAAAACCAGTTGACTGTATATGTGAGGGTTTATTTCCGAATTCTCAATTCTATTCCACTGGCCGATGTGTCTATCTTTATACCAGTACCATGCTGTTTTGACCACTGTAGCTTTGTAATATGTTTCAAGGTCAGGCAGTGAAATTTCTTCCACTTCGCTCTTCATTTTTAGAATGTTTTTGGCTATTCGGGTGCACTTACCCTTCCAGATGAATTTGGTAATTGTCTTCTCTAATTCTGTAAAGTAAGCTGTTGGGATTTTGATTGGTATTGCATTAAATCTATAAATCAGTTTGGGTAAGATTGACAACTTCACGATATTTATTCTTCCAATCCATGGACACAGAATGTCTTTCCATTTGTATAGGTCTTTTAAAATTTCTTTTAGCACTGTTTTGTAATTCTTGGCATATAGGTCCTGTACTTGTTTGGTTAAATTAACTCCTAGGTATTTGAGTCTTTTTGTTGCTATTGAAATGGAGTTTTCTCCCTGATTTCCTCCTCAGGTTGTTCAGTACTAGTGTACAAAAACATTACTGATTTTGCTTGTTGATCTTGTATCCTGCCACTTTGCTGAACTCATTAGCTCAAGTAGTTTTGTCATGGATACTTCAGGATTTTCTAAGTACAGGATCATGTCATCTGCAAACAGTGAGAGTTTTACTTCCTCTTTTCCTGTTTGGATGCCTTTAATTTTTTTTTTTTCTTGTCTAATTGCCCTAGCTAGAACTTCTAGTACAGTATTGAAGGAATTTGCCCACAGTGGTGACAGTGGGCATCCTTGTCTTGTTCCTGATCTTAGAGGGAAAACTTTCTACCTTTCCCCATTGAGTATGATGTTGGCTGTGGGTTTTTCATACATGCCTTTTATCATATTGAGGAATTGCCCTTCTATTCTTATCTTTTGAAGTGTTTTTATCAAAAAAGGATGCTGGATTTTGTCAAATGCCTTTTCTGCGTCGGTTGAGATGATCATGTGTTTTTTTCCCCTTCAGTTTGTTAATGTGGTGTATTACATTGATTGATTTTTTAATGTTGAACCAGCCCTGCGTACCAGGGATAAATCCCACTTGGTTGTGATGTATAAGTCTTTTGATATGCTGTTGGATTCTATGTGCAAGTATTTTGTTGAAAATTTTTACATCTTGTGTTCATTAGAGAGATTGGTGTGTAATTTTCTTTTTTTGTAGAATCTTCATCTGGCTTTGGTATTAGGGTGATGTTGGCTTCATAAAATGTGTTGGGTAATTTTCCCTCCTCTCCAATTTTTTGGGAGAGTTTAAACAGGATTGGTGTTAATTCTTTTAAAAATGCATGGTAGAATTCACCTGTGAAGCCATCTGGTCCTGGACTTTCCTTTGCTAGGAGATTTTTGGTGACGGATTCAATCTCTTTAAATGTGATTGGTTTGTTAAGTTCTTGTATTTCTTGTAGCATCAGTGAGGTTGTTTGTGCATTTCTAGGAATTTGTCCATTTCATCTAGGTTGTGTAGTTTGTTGGCATACAGTTTTTCATAATATCCTCTTATGATTTTTTTTATTTCTGTGGGGTCAGTTTTAACTTCTCCGTTTCATTTGTCATTGTATTTATCTGCATATTCTCTTTTCTTCTTTGTAAGTCTAGCTAGGGGTTTTTTCAATTTTATTGATCTTCTGAAAGAACCAGCTTTTGATTTTGTTGGTTTTCTTTATTGTTTTTCTGTTCTCATTTTCATTTATTTCTTCTCTATATTCTTTCTTTCCTTCTGCTTGCTTTGGGATTGTTTTGCTGTTCTTTTTCGTTTCTCTAGTTGTTCAGTTAAATCTTTGAGTTTAGTTCTTGTTTTTTTAATATAGACATTTAGGGCTATAAATTCCCCTCTCAAGACTGCCTTCGCTGTACCCCATAAGTTTTGATACGTTGTGTTCTCGTTTTCATTTATATCAATATATTTACTGATTTCACTTGCAATTTCTTCTTTGACCCAATGATTATTTAGGAGTGTGTTGTTCAGTCTCCACACATTTGCGAATTTGCTTTTTTTCCTGTGTATTATTGATTTCTAGTTTCATTCCATTATGATCTGAGAAGGTGCTTTGTATAATTTCAGTCTTTTTATATTTACTGAGAGCTGCATTGTGACCTAACATGTGGTCTATACTGGAGAAAGATCCATGGGCACTTGAGAAGAATGTATAACCTGCTGAGTTTGGAAGCAGTATACTGTATATGTCTGTTAGGTCTAACTTGTTCAAGTTCTCTGTTTCCTTGTTGATCTTCTGTCTAGTTGTTCTATCTAATGATGTGAGTGGGTTGTTGAAGTCTCCAACGATTATTGTAGAAATTTCTCCCTTCAGTTTTGCCAGAGTTTGTCTCATATATTTTGGGGCACCTGGATTAGGAGCATAGATATTTATGACTGTTATATTTCCTGGTAGATCGTCCCTTTTATTAATATATAATGGCCTTCTGTGTCTCTTAGAACTTTTTTGCATTTAAAGTCTGCTTTGTCTGATATTAGTATAGCTACCCCTGCTCTTTTCTGGTTACTATTCGCATGGATTATCTTTTTCCAACCTTTCACTTTCAGCCAGTTTGTATCCCTGGGTCTGAGGTGAGTTTCTTGTAAGCAGCATATGGATGGCTTACGTTTTTTTATCCATTCTATCAGCCTATATCTTTTGACTGGGGAGTTTAATCCATTCACATTCATTGATATTACTGTTAATGTACTATTTACTTCCTCCATTTTATTCTTTGGTTTTCTTATGTCATCTTGTTTTTGTCTGTCTTTTTATTCTTTTGTTTATCCTTTCTTCTATTCTTTCTTCTATACTCTCCTCCAAGCCTCTCTCTCCTGTCTTTTTCTTTCAGGTTCTAAGGCTTCCTTTAATATTTCCTGCAAATGTAAATTCTTTTTTGCAAAGTCTCTTAGTTTCTGTTTGTTTGTGAGTATTTTATACTCTCCTTCATATTTGAAGGACAGTTTTGCTGGATAAAAAATTCCTGACTGGGAATTTTTCTTTTTCAGTTTCCTAATTGTAACATACCACTGTCTTCTTGCCTCCATGGTTTCTGAAGAGAAATTTGCGCTAAGTCTTACTGGACGTCCCTTGTACATGATTGTTTGCTTCTCTCTTGCTGCTCTGAGAATTTTCTCTTTATCTTTGACATTTGACATTCTGAGTAGTATGTGTCTTGGTGTAGGTCTATTTGGATTTATTCTGATTGGGGTATGGTGTGCTTCTTGGACATGTAAGTTCATTTCTTTCATGAGAGTTGGGAAATGTTCAGCTATTATTTCCTCAAATACTCTTTCTGCCCCTTTTCCCTTCTCTTCTCCTTCTGGAACTCCCATGACACATATGTTGTTGCGTTTCACAAACCACTGTGTGGTTGTCATTCAACTCTCTGAGCTCCTGCTCAATTTTTTCCATTCTTTTCTCTCTTCAATTTTAGTTGTTCTGTCTTCAGTATCACTTATTCTTTCTTCTCTCATTTTGAGTCTGCTGTTGTGTGCCTCAAATGTGTTTTTGATCTCACCTATTGTGTCTTTCATTCCCATGAGCTCTGTTACTTTTCTGTTTAGGTTTTCAAATTCTTCTTTGCATTCGCTCAATGTCTTTTTGATGTCATTTATCTCTTTAACTATGTTGTCTTTCAATTCTTTAATTTGATTTTGGAAATTTGTGTTCATCTCGCTGATTAGTTCTCTCAAATTCTGCATCTCTTCTGGGACTTTGATATATTCCTTTTCTTGGGCCCTGTCTTCTATTTTCTTAGTATGGCTCGTAATTTTTTGCTGGTGTTTAGGCATCTGGTTTGGATGTAGTTTACTCAGATGGTCAATCTCTTTTTCTTTTATAGGATTTAGTGGCAGGAGGCTGTGAGTTACCATAGCTCTTTGATTTTGGGCTCGACCTGGATTGTTAGGATTGTCCTGCTGGTTGCTCAAAACTGGCCACTGGACCCAGTAATTGGTTGTAGAGTTGCTTCCTAGGGCCTTTGGTAGGGAGGCTATACAGGTCAGAAAAAGCCTCTCCTACTTATTTTTAATTTTCTTGTGTGTACTTCCTTGTTCTCCCAGATGGCGCTCTTTGGCAGTTCTCAATTCAATGCCTGGTTGGAGTATATTTGTTGCAACACAGACCAGATCCTGTCTGGAGGCTTGGAGTCTTGTAATTCAAACTTTCTCTGAGACAGTTCTCCAGCCTTCTCTGGCAGCCCCCTCCCTTTTCCTTGCTAGGAAATATTTCCACTCCCTTCTGAGTCCTCAACACTCAGTCCCTGTTAGTAGAGAAGGAGATCGGGAGGGTTGTATATCTTTAGCCCCTTGCAGGCTCCAAGGCAAAGAATGGCACAGCCCCACCCTGCCTGGAAGGGCTCTTGGGACACAGCAGACCAAATTTGTGAGTCAAAAGCTGAGTCAGCCTTAGGCTGTGTCCCTCTCTCTCCCTTTTCCTGGAGAGTCCTCAACAATTAGTCCAGGCTAGAATAGAGGGAGGTTGCAAGGGTTGGATTTCTCCAGTCCTTCCCTGGCTCCCAGGGCAAACCACTGTGTGGTCTCACCTGGCCTGGAAGGGCTTGTGGGGCACAGCAGACCAAATTTGTGAGTCAGAAGCTGAGTCAGCCTTAGGCTGTGTCCTTCTCTCTCCCCTTTCCTGGGGTGGTAGATCCCTGGAGCCCCCTTTATTTGTAGTTGCAGGCCCAGAGGCCCAAGAATTCTAAAGAGTCTTTAGTGTGGAGGATGGTACAGGCAGCAGCAGCAGCTGCTGGTTCCAACCCAGGGTTCTGTCGTCACAATTTCCCTCTTTTGTCCCTCTCTCCTCTGGGTGGTGTGCAGCCTTTACCTGCTGTCCTAAACCCTAGAAGATCTTTTTTGGGCCTGTTTCAGCCTGTCCTCTAGCTATTTTTCTGGATAAGAGATTCCCATTTCTTACTAGTCCGCCATCTTCCCAGAAGACCTCCTTTCTCTTTCTAATAAAGGTAATGGTAAACACTGTAGTGAATCTTTATGAAAATTTAGTTCTTGGAAATCTATAAGAGAGAAATTTTATCTTTTGGTTGTGTTAGAAATGTGTGTAATTAAAAATGAATTTGTTTGAACCTTCTGATGCATTGTTAGTAAATTCCGAATATAAATATAATATTTGCAGAACCTAGTGTCTATCAACGTATAACAAGACATGGTGTGTCTAAAAATATGATTATGTCCTAATACATGATTGCTGCAAGAATATTTTAGTCAAACCATCTTTTTTGTGACGACTAACAAGCCATTGCTCTAAAATTTTTCTGCCTTATCACTTGTACTTTTAACATTGAGGAAATGAGTTATTCCAAGTGATATGTTTTCTTTTAGAATAATGCAGGATCACAGTGAAGGAAGTAGCCTACAGAATCAAGCTCTGCAAACTCTTCAGGAGAGACTGCTCGAAGCGGATGCTACCCTGAAGAGAGAGCAGGAGAGCTATAAACAAATGCAGGTTAGAACGGGGGAGGACATGGTTCTTTTGTTGTTTGGACAAGAAGGGATATCTTTATGCTTTTTCATAACACGTTTCTTAGAAGTGCATTTCAGAAAATTCTCTTTCTACCATATAAACCAGATATTTGGAAAATTTAGCTTGATCCTTGCTAAATTTAACTTTATGAATTGAGATACAAGTAAAATAGTTAATATTTTAGAGATATACATCTTTTCACTCTATTTTAATTAATGCTGATTTGGGGCATCTTGTTTATTATTTTTTTTAAGCTTTTTATGATTCCAGTTTAATCTGATTCATTTATTTCAAGAGAAAGTTGGACATGATATTATTTAGAGTTTTACTCTTAAATGAATTTTTCCATCTAGATCAGTGATTCTCAACCTGGTGTATACCTTAGAATCACCTGTGGAGCTTTTAAAATTTCTGATGCCCAGTCTCCATTCCCAGGCAGTCTGATTCCCTTCATATGGGATAAGACCCAGATATTGTGTTTTGTTTTGTTTCCACAAGATTCACAAATGATTCTAATGGACAGTAAAGGTTGAGAACCATTGGTCCAAGTTTATCATTTCAATGGGTGAAAATAGTTCGATCCTAAAAGTAAATATCAGGCAGTGTTATTGATTTTTTATACAATTTTGATAATATATTTTATTTAATCCATTATATCCAAAGTATTGTCCATTCAACATGCAGTTAATATTAAATTGTTAATGAGGTATTTTACTTTCTTTTTTGCATACTGATCTTTGAAATATGTGTATTTTACATCTCAATCACTAAATTTTCTTTGGAAATATACTGTCTGCATTTTCACAAACCCAAGTTGTTCTAAATGTACTTAAAAGTTTCCCGATAATAGGCACTTCCTCAAAAGGTTTAGCATAGAGTTCCCATATGATCTAGTAATTCTGCTCCAAGGTATATGCTAAAAAGAAACAAAAACATATGCCTACACAAAAACTTCTTGTATGTGTGTGTTCATAGCAACATTCTTCTTAATAACCAAAAAGTGGAAATAATCCAAATGTCCATCAGCTGATGGGTGGATAAACAAATGTGGTATATCCATACAATGGAATATTATTCAGACATAAAAAGAAATTAAGTACTGATATACTCTATAACATGAATAAAACTTGAAAACATTGTGCTAAGTGAAAGAAGGCAAACAGAAAAGGCTACTTATTGTATGATTCTATTTATATGAAATATCCAGAATAGGCAAATCCATAGAGACAGAAAGATTAATGGTTGCCAGGACCTGGGGGTTGGGGAGGGAGGAATGGAGAATGGCTGCTGATGGGCATGGGGTTTCCTTCTGGGATGATGAAAATGTTCTGGAATTAGGTAGCAGTGATGGCTGCACAACTCTGAATTGACTAAAAACCACTGAAATCACTTACTTTAAAAGGGTGAATTTATGATATATGAATTATATCAGTAAAGTGGTTATTTATTTTAAAAGTTTTCCAATAACAGAATTGAATACTAGTTTTTAAGTTTAATTAATTAAAATGAATAAATTAAAAAAATTAATTCTGCATTTTTACTAGATATATTTCACATGCTCAGTTGCCACATGTGGCTAGTGGCTGCCATATACAGCACAGGTATATACTGTGGGGAAGATTTTTCTTCCTTCATGGCCACATACCATTTAACTTTAAAGCATACAATGAGTCAACTGATCAACTCAACAAAAAAGACATCAGCATACGTATGGATGGTTCTCCTGTTCCTTTTCTCCAAAACAAGAGTTGATGGAACAGAATTTTGTGGGCTTTAATTATTGGCATGTAACAGTAAAATCTTTTGACTTCTGTCCCACCTTCCAAGCGGGAGTTAAAGGTAAAAAAAAAAAATTCTCAGAACTTGAGGATATGTTTTTATTTCTAGATAGGCTAATAAGTGATAGTGTGGTGTTTTTTAGTTTGTTTGCCAGGATTGAACCTGGGACCTCTTATGAGGGAAGCTGGCACTCAACCACTCACCACTGAGCCACATCGGTTCCCCTGAGTTGGTTGTTTCATTTGTTTGCTTTTGTTTTTAGAAGGCACCAGGGACCAAATCCAGGACCTCCCAGGTGGAAAGCAGGTGCTCAGTCGCTTGAGCCACATCTGCTCCCCGACAGTATGCTTTTAGAGTATACTCTAAAAGCTTCTTAAGCTAATAAAATGACATTGAACTAGTTTATTCGATAACTTGAAATGAGGGAGAAAACATGAGCCATCATAGTAGAAGAGATCTGACTGATAATTCTTCCCATTTGTTTTCTAATAGACATTTTGGTTTTCTATAGAAATACTTTTTATTGATCAGCTAATATCAGACGAGACCTGGTATCTAAGTAATGAGAATCACCTTGGAAATTTCTTAAAAAACAGATTCCCAGA
>PVKH010045331.1:0-10511 GCA_004027955.1 Chaetophractus vellerosus | reverse complement strand
TATGGCCTGAATTGTGATCTATGTCTGATGGCAAAGCCCCAAAACGTGTGTAACTAACAGAGGCGTTATACCACACTTAGGGATGTGCATGTTGGGGGTTGTGGGAGGGGTGGGGGATGGCATATGGGTACTCCTGGAATCTCTGTGTAACATGTGTGTAATCAATGAATCCTAAAAATGTACATAGATATATAAAAAATAAATAAAAAATTAAAAAAAAAAAAAGGTTAAAACAAAATAATCAAGCTTGAAACATGACCACATCAGCTGTGATACTTGAATAAAGTCTGGACTTGCCACCCTGCAGCAATGAAAGTGAAGGTGACCCGAAAACAATAGAGTTGACAAGGTTCTAGCCAAGGGCTGACGGAGAAAGTGAGTGACTTTCGAGCCAGGGCTGCTTAGCAACCAGGTCAGGCGCCCAAGGCATTTTCACTTGTTTCTTGCTGGCGATATATCAGAAGGGCTGGAGTCCAAAAACAGGAATAGGCACAGAATGTTTGAATATATTAGTGGGAGAAAAACTTCAATTAGGGAAAATTCAGTGACGAGAGGGATTCCCTTCTGTGAAAAGATTACCACTGTTGTGTTCTGATGGCAGGACACCTCTGACCAGCTCTGACCAGCTCATACACCACAGTGCTCCTGGGAGTAGAGTTTGACAACCACTTTTTCAATTGGTTGTTTTCCGAATTTTTAAGTTATTGTGACATGGTTTTTCCATCTATTCCTTCTAGATCTCTTTGCCTCATTTTTCACAATTAGGCTTATGGACCTCTCTTGGTGTTTTTGAGTCCAAGGACTTTTTGGATTCTCATTTATTCGTGCAACCACCTGCCTGCTTGTCCAACTTTCTAAACTTACTCTTTTGATAAAAAACAAAAACAAAACTTGGAAGCAATCCCCAAATCCCACCAGCCCTGCCAAAATCTCATCCAGCCCAACATTTGCAATAGGATCATTTGCGATGATCACTGTCATTTCTCCAATGCTACCTTTGACTGTTGCTCACCACGTTTTGCAGCCATGAGAACAAAATTTCTGCCGACTGAAAACTAAGCATTTCCTTTAAACCACCAGAGTTAGATTCCCAAACCTCTGCTTCTGACACAATGTAAACTTTCTAGGTAAGACAAAGTTTGGAAAACCAAAGTTTCAGATGAAAATTATTCAAACTTCTAGAAATAGGTTTTTTGGTCATTGAGATAAAATGACACTACTACTTACTTTTTATTGAGAACACCCTGAGTGCTAAGTTCTAAGTACTTTACAGGTCACTTCATGTAACCCTCACAAAGATTCTTTGAGGTAGAAGCTACTGTGTTCACTGTTTTATAAATGGTGAAACAGAGGTACAGATAGGTAAGTGACATACCAAAATTCAACTAGCCAGTAAGTGGCTGAACCAAGATGTGATCCTTGTGTGCCATCAAAATGCTGCTCTTGAATTGCCCAATAAAGAGACCAGCAATGACATAAAACAAGAAACCATGGACGTGGCACCATTAACTTCTGTATTAGTCAGGTAAAGGGCTGCCGGTGCAAAGTACAAGAAATATGTTGGCTTTTATACAGGGTATTAATTTGGGATAAAAGCTTGCAGTTACAAGACCGTGAAAAGTCCAACTCAAGGCACCATAAAAGGTGGGTTGACTTTCTCACCCAAGTCAACTGCCTTGCGTTGAAGCAAGGTGCCCGCCAATCTCTGCCCAAGGTTTCAGCCTTCCCCTCCTGGCTCACCCTTTCCTCTTGAGCTCTGTGGGCCCACCTTCTTCAGGATTCATCCTTTAGTGATCCTGCAGTCCTCTCTCTCCTGGCATAACGCTTACTTCTTACCAGGTCTCCTATATCAGTTTCGGCTGTTCTGATCTCTTCCCAATTTCAGGTGTAAGTTATCAGGCAAAAGGCTCATGTCTCACAGGAACCTCAGCTGTTTGAGCCTTCTCCTTTCTGTCACATTGCAGAATAAAAAAAATGACAGAGCTCTCTCTTCCTTTGTCTGTCTATCTGTGTGATAGAGTTTATATGAGACCCAGCAAGGGGACGGGGACTCAATCTGAGTCACACCTCACTGACATGGTCCAATAAACAGCTCTTATAAAATATCAATTATGAAAAAGCCCTAAAAGCAATCTTAACAGGTAATCTAATCAAAGTCTCTCAACTGAATTTACTACAAAGGGTATCACACCCAAAGGAATATATTAGTTTATAGACATAATCTTTCTCTTTTTGTGATTTATAAAATAAAATCAAACTACCATGACTTCCCCTTGCAAATCCTCCATCAGTAGACACATCAGGACTTCCCATCACATTTTAAATAAAATAGGTTTCTTTAGGCTGGTTGCAGATAATATGCATATGAACTGGAATATTTTTCTATTTAAACACACCTTCCTCCTCTTCCAAAGAAGCAGAGGGTTCTGAATTCTTGAAGGGACAAAACTTTGGGCAATTTTCTTTTAACCACCTTTTGGAAGGCTTGACCCATGCTTGTGCCATAGTACCTGAAATTATGTAATTTATTCTCCAAGCACTTTAGATGTATTATCCACCTAATTCTCAAAGCAATCTTGTAAAGTTGAATACTATTTATTAGTCCCTTTTTAGAAATGAGGTCAAAGAGGTTAACTGACTTACCTAAGGTCATATATCTAGTAGTGGTTCCTGAAAAGTGAGCATTTAACCCACACATTTACTAGTTACCAGAAACTATCACTATAGTGATAATAGAGCTATACTGTTAAAAGGCATTTTACCCACAGATTCAAAAGCATTTGACCCACAAGTTCAAAGAAAATGGGAGAGAAGACAACGGCACTAACATTTTTTAAGGTGTAAGTGCCGAGAAAAAGAAACTTAGAAGGCTATAGACATTTGAATCTGAGTCACCAATTGGGAAAACTCAGTGGTAGCTAATTCCTTTGTACAATCCCAGAGGCTCGGGGACAGGAGGGAACAAGTACTTCCAAAAGTGGGAACTCAAGGTGGGGGCTGAATTGATGGTTGTTTGAACCCTTCTCCCACCTTGAGGAACCTGGCAACTGCCTCTCCCTAACCCAAGCAGAAACCTGGAATTTTACTCTCTGGAAAGGGTAAGTCAGAGGAACTCTGGACTGGGATCCCCAGATATAGCTGAAGGCAGAGGTACTACACTGGAAACAATAAATATTAGGTGAAAACCTTTAGAAGAAACAGTAAGATATTCTCAGACAATGAAGAGCAATAGTACCTAACCAGGTTTATAAAGAACCCAATCTTCTACCACCCCCAACCCTGGCAGAAAATTGGGGAATTCATCTCTGGAGAAATGGAACAACCTATGGGGAAAATCTTGCAGATACTGACATATGGAGACTACCCACCAAAATGGTCAAGCCAGATTTTTCTGTGTTGATGCTGCTAGTTAATAAATCTCATCCAAACAGAGAAAGCTTTGGGTCAGCTTTTTAGGCTCATCCTTTAATATGTTCTGACAGCCAAGAATGTTTAAATATTTGCAGAAAAGATCTAACTTGAAAGTTAGATTAAAAGACACATAGCAAACAAAACAAAACAATTGAACAAAATTAGAGTAAACAGAAACCATGTAGGGAGTAGAAAATTGAAAATAGTTATGATACAGTCAGATAAGAGAAAATAGGATATCTGATGACACATCAATAGAAGGTTATTTAAAAATTCAGAAAACAAAAAATCTCTTGGAAATTAGTAATGATCAGCAATGAAAAATTAAATAGAAAAGTTGGAAGACAGAGTTGAGTTAATGTTCCCCAACATAGAACTAAAAAAACAAAGAGATACAAATGATAATTAGAGCATCAGTCCTGGAAGCCCAATATCCAAATAAAGTAGCAAACAAAGGCACCTCAGAAAATGGAAGGCAACCCATTTTTAAGAAATCAGTCAATAAATCTCCCAGAGTGAAAGACGCAGGTATCTAGATTGAATGCTTTGCTTGAGTACCCAGCAAAATGGATGAAAATATATCTACACCAACTTACAACATTGAGAAATTTCAGAACACTGGAGACAAGGAGATTGTAAAATCTTCCAGACACACACATTAAACAGTCGCTCTCTCACACACAGGATATCCTGAAAAAATCAAGATAGATATGGGACCAGAATCCTAAACAATGGTTTTGGGAACTAATGAAAACACTCACTGGAAACAGTGAAAAATTGCCATCAAAATTCTGCAGCATTGGGGCCGGCTCGATAGCCCAGTGGATAGGGTACCAGCATACCACATGGGAGGCCCTGGGTTCGGTTCCCGGGGACCTCTCCTAGCGGGCAGACCGCCTTGAGAATGGCAAGCCGCCATGGGTGGGCCGGAGCCGCCGTAGGCAGGGCAAGAAGCTGCCACGGACAGGGCAAGAGCTGCCACGGGCAGGGCAGGTCTCCTGCAGATGGAGCGCAGCCAGCCACCCGCGAACTGAAGCAAGCTCCGCCCGTGAATGGACGCAGAGACCGCCCACAAGCGGGGAAAGCCGCGCCTGCGCAGCGACCACTCTCGGCGCGTCGCCGCAGCGGGGGGAAGGGGAGATATGTAATAAAATAAATAAATCTTTAAAAAAAAAATTCTGCAGCAAAATGATCTCCAAATTAGCAATGTATATCATCATTCTGATGGTCAGGCATATACCTCTCAAAAAGTTTAGCTTTTACATCTCCTTAAAAAGCTACTGGAGAATGTGTTCCACCAGAGCTGAGTCAGACTTAAGTCATAATAAGGAAGGCACAGGCTCCAGGAAATAAATAGGGACCCTACACATGAGGTAGGCAAAGGGGATTCTGGACGTGATGGTGAGAAGTTGCATGTGAAATGGGAGGATGGAGGGTCCCTGAAAGCATGTATCATAGAAACAAAGTGGAATTAAAAAATGATGGGATTTATGCTTCTGTCCAAGATTTGGGGTATGCCTTAATGATAAGACAAAGAATACTAAGAGATCTCCCCGTCTCTACTGAGAGAGAGGAGAGGAAGTGGAATGGAGGTGGGGGGAGGGACAGACAGAGCGAGCTAGAGAGAAAGAAAGCAATAATGATATATTCATAAAAGTACACAATGAATATGGAACCAACCATAATTTTTGATATAACTGAATTGGGGGATTAGCGGGAGGAGTGCTCTGTGTGCTTCTGGGGTGGAATGTTAGATTTTAAATCTTTCTTATCCACAGGAGAAGCCAATAATGATATTTAAAACAGAAGATTCAAGAAATAGCAGCATAAGCAATTTTTTTCCACAAAGAGATGTGGTTGTAACAACACCAGAAAATATAATATTAGAAGAAACTGTCAAAAGAATTGAAAAGGTTACCTTTGCACATCATAAATAAGTGGCATGGGGAGTGGATGTAGCTGGGTGGTTGAGTGTCTGCTTGCCATGTATGAGGTCTGGGGTTCAATCCCTGGTACCTCCTAAAAGAAAAAGAAAAACAAAAAAACCCAAACAAGTGGCAGGAGTCTGTTTTACATATATATTTGTCTATAATATATATAGTTGTATAGTCAGCTAAAGCGGTGCTGATGCAAAATACCAGAAATCGGTTGTTTTTCAAAAAGAGTATTTATTTGGGGTAGAAGCTTACAGTTACCAGGCCATAAAGCGTAAGTTTCTTCCCTCACCAATGTCCATTGCCACTTGTTGGAGCAAGACAGCTGCCGACGTTTGCCAGGGTTCAGGCTTGGGTTCCTCTCTTTCCAGGGCTCCGTTTCTCTCTGGGCTCAACTCCTGTTTCCTCCACAAGGTCAGCTGTAGACTATGAGGCTCTCTAGCCTTTGCCTTCCACAAGGCCAGCTTTAGACTCTCAGGCGAACGGCTCATGTCTTTTCCCAGGGCCTTCTGTCCTTCCTCACGGCCAAGCTCTCTTACTTCCCAGGACTCCAGCTCTAGACTCCAACATCAGAACTACCACAAATCTGTCCTTTGCCATGCCTTTTATCTTCAATTCCCCACCCACCAAGGCATGGAGCTCAACACCCTACCGACGTGGTCATATCAAAGCCCCAATTATAACTTAATCATGCCCAGATGAACAGATCAGTTTACAAGCATAATCCAATATCAATTTTTGGAATTCATAATTACATCAAACTGCCAAACTGCTACAGTAGTATTTATATATTTTTATTTGTATGTGTTCTTTACATCTTCGCTGAAAACAACTGAATGAACAAACAAATAAAGCAAGTAGCCTGGGGTTACCCAGCTAGTAAACTGCTACAGAAGGAATTATAACTGAATTCTGTCTCCTAGTTGTTTCTATTGTCTTTATTCTTAACCACTTTCCTATTTTGCCTTCCAAGTTACTAATGCCCATTTGACAGGGGTAACATCAAGCTTCAGACTCACTTATCCTTTAACTTGTTACCCTCAAAATACAATAGGTATTAGTTTGTATTCCTGGAACAGAAATTCTTGCAGCTGCAAAAAATTTATACAGAGCTACAGCATTTTAAATTAGTGGATGTTTGTTTAGGGTTTGCATCTGAGTCTCACTACACTCCAGATTCCCCAGTACAGCATAAAAATAGCCAGAGGACTTCACATTTTCTGCTGGATTCACAGCTTGCATCACATTAAATGAGTCCTGACTTTTGGTTTGTTTATCTGGCAGCCCACCCAGATGGTTGCATTGTGCCAGTAAATTATCAAATGCACAGCTGACCCCTTTCTGAAGAAAAAAAAAAACAGAACAGGGTTAATATGTGACTGTGCTTTACCTCCCCTGTTCATTTAATTCCTTCTGACTTAGAATGAGTCATCCCGAAAAAGGAGTCTGATAAAGTTCCTCTAATTAAAGATTACCTTGCAGGCTCCTGCCCTTTCCTTGGGTTTGGTTAATGGAAGGTTTCTATCAAGCTCTCATGAAAGGTTTTGTCATCAGTATTTCCGACCTACCGGTATATTTGTGACCCAGGTGAATTGAGAATGCGTTAGGGACCTTCGCGATTTTCAGTTTGTCATTCTCATTATTATTTCATGATCAGGTTGCACAGGGGAGGATGTAAAACAGAGGAGGTTAAAGGGACGGGTGAGGGGAAGTCAGTGTACTGGGAATGAGGAGAAAGGAAAAGGGAGACAGTGAGGAGGATGGGTGCACAGGAGCAAGTAGAGGACAAAAGAAGTGAAAGGAAGAGAAGATGGAGGGATCAGGAAGAGAGATGTGGAAGAAAAAACAACAAAACCTCCAAAGGAGATGAAGAATGTAAACCCAGGGAGACCGAGGTAAATGAAGGGGACTGTAGCCTGCAGGTCCATGAAATATTACTCTCTCCAGTATAGAATTAGAGGTTTATAGCAGAGTATTGGCATCATGTAGATTGTATAATGATGATGATGCAGTAGTTATCTGTGATGCCGTAGGTTCTTTGGCTCCCGATTTCCACTGTCAAGTGATAGAATAATTCATCTATCTTTATCTCGCTCTCACTCATTCATTCACTCAGCATCTTTGTATGTGAAAGGTTGTTTCCTCTGCTGGAGATGGAGTCTCTTGAGTAGTCTGAGTCACCAAAGGGTCAGAGACATGGAGAGATAATAGCTACAGTAAAAACTGTCTCTGGTTTGAAAATTTAGCCACACAACAGGCAAACATGGTACTTAAAATATACTCTGGGAAAAGGACTGTAGTGAAGCTACACAAGGGCTCCGGACAAAGTTCCTCTGTCAAAAGAAACACTGGGAAATCCTCTAGGGCCTTTTAATTAGGTTACTTCAGTTAAAGTCCTTTTGACTAGGTACTTCAATTAAGGCTTGGCACAGGGTGGGTCTTAATCCTCACTGGAGCCCTTTATAAATAAAACAAATATGGAGAGAGAGACAGAGAGAAAGCCACAGAAACATAGAGAAAGCCATGGGATCCAGCACTAGAAGCAACAAAACCAGAAGAGAAGGGAAAGACCAGCAGACACTGCCATGTGACAGAGGAGTCTAGAATCTCCAACAACCAGTCTTCAGGGAGAGAGAATGGCCTGATGATACCTTGATCTGGACATTTTTACAGCCTCAGAACTGTAAGACTGTAAGCTAATAAATCCCCATTGTAAAAGCCAAACTATGATATATTGCATTTCAGCAGCCTAGCAGAATAAAATAGATGCACCAGGAAAGTGGGGGTGTTGTTATTGCAAATACCAAAAATCTGGGAATAGTTTTATAAATGGGTAAGGGGTACTTTCTGGAAGAATTGTGAGGGGCCAGCTGGAAAAGGCCTAGATTGCTTTGAAGAGACTGCTGATAGAAATATGGATGCTAAAGATTCTTCTAACGAGGACTTAGAAATGATGCATGTCATTGCAAACTGGGAGAAAGGTGACCCTTCTTTTAAGGTGGTAGAGAACTTGGCAAAATTGTGTTCTGATGTCAGATGGAAGGCAGAATTTGAAAGTGATGAACTTGAATATTTAGCTGAGGAGATTTCCAAACTAAATATGGAAGGTGTGGCCTGGCTTCTCCTTGCAGTTTACAGTAAAATGAGAGAGGAAAAGGATAAGCTGAGAGCTGAACTCTCGGGAACAAAGAAACCAGAAACTGATGGTTTGGGAAAATCTGAGCTTCTGGAAAACGCGTACCCAGAGAATAATGTTCCATTTAAGAATTTCACTGAACATGGAACCAGTAAGCCATTTCAGTGCAAGTCAGGATTAGAAATGCCGTTAGTCAAAATGGATTCATGGAAAGTCCTGCTGTCTGATAGTGTGGACTCCTGTGTACTACATACAAAACCAACAAGCTTTTCACGTGATCTGTAGGAACAGAACTACTGCCAGTCTGGACTAAAAGGTGCAGAAACCTTCAAAGGCAGAACCATGGAAGATGATGTCTGGACTCAAGACTTCTTCTTGGGCCAAGAGAGCAGACCCATTCTTGTATGTGGAAACAGTGGGTATCCCTGGGAGATGGGAGAGAGCTTGCCTTCCACCCTTTTGTTCAGGAAAAGTGTTATCACCCCAAGTTTCTCAGATGCCTGAGGGATTGTGGAAAGATTGGATGCCATCCCAATGTTAGACTAGGGTTGAGCCAAGAGTCTGATCATCTCCCCAATGCCTGAGGGTGTTGGAGCCGACACCCCAGTGTTTGGGTGAGAACAGGGCAGCAACACAAGCACTTGGAAAGGGTGGGGCTGCTGCTCCACCAAGCCCTGAGGATATAGTATCATTTTATAGATGACTCCCAGACCTAGAAATCCAATGGAGTATGCCTTGTAGGGTTTGGGGATTGTTGGACACCTGTGTCCCCCATTTTCCTCCCAATTTCTCCCTATGGGAAGGAGAAGTTTTTCTCCTATGCCTGTCCCTCCAATTTATATTGGAAGCACATGCTTGTTCTCTAAGTTTCGTAGATCCACAGATGGGGGGGAAATGTGCCCCAGGAAAGACCACACCTATAGCTAATTTTTATGAGACTTTGTGCTAAACATTGTTTCTGAAATGATTTCAGGCTTATTGAATACTGTGATGCAATGAATGTATCTGCATATGGAAAGAACATGTCTTTGGGAGTACAGAGGGTGTTGTGTGATGGTTTGAAGCTGTATGTACCCTAGGAAAGTATGTTCTTAAGTTTAAACCATTCCTGTGGATGTGAAGCCATTGTATGTAGGATCTTTGGGTGAGTAGAATCTCAAGATAAAATGTGACCCACTTCATTCAGGGTGGGTTTTAATCCTCTTACTGGAGTCTTTTGTAAGATAATGAAATTCAGAAGGGAAAGAGAAAACCATGGAAACAAGAAGCTGGAAGCAATGAAACCCAGAAGAGAAGGGAGAAACCAGCGGATGCTGCCATGTGCCCTGCCACGTGACAGAGGAGTCCAGGATCGCTGGCATCTGGTCTTGAGGAAGAAAGCATCATCTTGATGATGGCTAGATTTGGACATTGTCACTGCTTGAAAACTATAATCGTTTAAGAAAATAAATTTTCATAGTTAAAGCCAACACATTTTATTGCATTTGCTTTCGGCAGCAAAGCAAACTAGAACAATATCCTTAACTGTACTTATGCCATGCCCATGTCCACAGCTGGGTGTATTTCTATCCTTTGTCTGCATCTCTGTTTATTCTACCTCTGTATCAATAGATGTAAAGATACATCGACGTTATCTACATTTATTTGATTTTTATTCAGAAGTGATTCATATTTTTTTCCATTAAAGTTTGAAACATCTTAAATATTTTTTAATACCAATGCCTCATGTTTCCTGTTGCTATTGTGAGTGAAATTGTGTTTTATACTTTTCTTATGTTTTGATACTTGCCTTGATATACAAGTATACTACTAATTTTTGTGTGTTGACCTTATCTTTAGATATCTTGTTGTTTTTTTAAAGAAGCTTTAATAGCATTTTTTTAAGATTTATTTTTTATTTATTACATATCCCCCCCTTTCTGCTTGTTCTTGCTGTGTTCATTTTTGTGCTCCTCTGTGTCTGCCTGTCTCCCCCCGCTGCGGTGACCTGCCGAGCCAGCTCACAGTGCGCTGGCCTGCCTGATCGCGGC
>PVKH010045330.1:0-10513 GCA_004027955.1 Chaetophractus vellerosus | reverse complement strand
TTGGAGAAGGAGATTTGAGAAGCAGTTCTGATGTTGGAGTGAGCCGTTCGCCTGATAGTCTACAGCTGGCCTTGTGGAGAGACGCAAAGCATAGAAAGCCTCATGGTCTACAGCTGAACTCGTGAAGGAAACAGAAGCTAAGCCCGGAGAGAAACGCAGCCCCGGGAACAGAGGAACCCGGAAGCCTGAACCCTGGAGATGTCGGCAGCCATCTTACTCCAACACGTGGACTTGGGTTAGGGAAGAAATTTATGCTTTGTGGCCTGGTAACTGTAAGCTTCTACCCCAAATAAATACCCTTTATAAAGACTGACCAATCTTTGGTATATTTCAAAAGGCACGCCTGTGGCTGACCAAAACAGGTGGGTAATGGGGGAGGAGGTTGAGTATATGAGAATGTCTTGTATTCTGTGTGTGACTCTGCTGTGACCTAAAACTTCTTTGAAAATTAAATGAAAAATGGTGGGACACTGGGGAGCGAGAAGGGGAAGGTGCCACAGAACAGACTGGACACCAAATATTGCACTGACAAGGCGAAATGGAAAAAAAAATATATCTATATATATATATTTCTCACAGTTTTTGAACAACCCAATCCTTTAATATTATTTTATTTTCCTTTTTCTATTTTTTAAAAATATTTTTATTTTTTAAGTTCTCATATATTTTAACTGTTACATTTAAATATCATTATTATTTCATTTTCCTATTCATTGTAATTGGCTATTGTTATGGCTTCACCTTTGAAGAGGCTATGGATCACAGAAGGGTCACAACAGGGACAGGAGAGGATCATTGGTGGGGGGTGTCAGGGTTGGGGGTACATGGGAGGAAGTCCACCTGAACATACATAAAAGGTGTACAAAATTGTTCAAATGCTCACGGGGCATGGTCATGGGGTGAAGAATTACACAATAAATGAGAGAACACTGAATTCCCATCCTGGAGAGCTCTGCCATATTCTCCAGGAGAGGAGCAACAGCCCCCCAAGTGCAGGGGCAGTGTCTGGCAAAGGAGGACGATCCATTAATGGACACTTGTTATTGATGACTAGCCTTATGAGTCTTTGCTCTTGAAATTGAAACAGCCTAGTGTTATGGGTGGCCTAAGAGTTGCCTCTTGAAAGCCTCCTTGTTGCTCGAATGTGGCCTCTCTCTAAGCCAAACTCAGCACCATTTGTTGAAGAGACTATTCTTTCTGGATTGAGTGGTCTTTGTCCCCTTGTCAAAAATCAATTGGTCGGGGGACGGATGTGGCTCAAATGGTTGGGCATCTGTCTCCCACATGGAGGGACCTGGGTTCAATCCCCGGGACCTCCCGGTAAAAAAAAAAAAAAAAAAAAAAAATCAATTGGCCATAAATATAAGGGTTGATTTCAGAGCTCTCAATTCCATTGGTCTGTATGTCTATCCTTGTGCTAGTACCATGTGGTTTTGATTCCTGTGGCTTTGTAGATCTGTACTGTAGGCTTTTAAGATCAGGAAGTGTGAGTCCTCCAACTTCATTCTTGTTTTTCAAGATGGCTTTATCTATTCGGGGTCCCTTTCCCCTCATATAAATTTGAGATGACTGGCTTTTCCATTCCTACAAAGAAAGATGTTGGAATTTTTATTGGAATTGCATTGAATTTATAAATTTATTTGGACATAGACCATATTTTAAATATCAATGGGTGCATCCAAATTTATTTAACTAATACCATAACTGATGAATACAGTGACATTATATACAATGTAATGATGAACATTCTTGTATATGTATTTTTCCTTAATAAAATATTAACTGACATATAAGTACAGAAATGCAGAAATCATAAGTGTATAGCTTGATAAGCCATCATAAAGTAAATAGGTCAGGCAACACTTCCCTGTTCAAGAAATAGAAAAATACCTATATCCTAGAATCCCCTCCTTTTGCCCTTCCCAGTCACTACCCTTTCTCTCCTCTCCAAATGTAACCACAATTCTGACTTCTAGCATCATAGATTAGTATTGCTTGTTTTGCGCTTTATAAACATGGACTCTTTTTTTTTAAAGACTTATTATTTTTATTTATTACATATCCCCCCCCTTTCTGCTTGTTCTTGCTGTGTTCATTCTTGAGTTCTTTCGTGTCTGCTTGTCCCCCCCTGGTGTGGCAACCTGCTGAGTTAGCTCACCATGCGGCGCGAGCTTGCCCTGCCCGCGGTGGCTTTGCCCTGTCCGCAGCGGCTTTGCCCTGCCCGTGGTGGCTTGCCTTCTCAAGGCGGTCTGCCCACTCGAGGAGGCCCCGGGAACCAAACCCGGGGCCTCCCATGTGATAAACCAGCGCCCTACCAACTGGGCTACAGCCAGCCCCAAACCTGGACTCTTACAATGTGTACTCTTTTGTGTATGGCTTCTTTCACTCCACATTTTAGTATAAGTTTGATCTGTACTTTTGTAGCATTGGTTTGTTCATCTTCATTGCTTATGCTCTTCCGTTGCATGGGTATACTATAATTTATTTATTCATTTTATTGTGAGTGGGCATTTGGGTTGTTTCCAGTTCTTGTCTATTAAGAAAAATACTGTTCATGAACATCCTTCTACATGCCTTTTGGTGCACATATGTACACATTTCTGAAGTGCGGTAGTAGAAGTAGAATCTCTGTGCCATAGCATATTTTCTATTTTCACTTTATTTCCACTTCCAGAGGGGTTTATCAATTTATACTCCCTCCAGAAATGTGGGAGAGTTCCCATTGCTCCATATTCTCTCAACACTATGTTGTCAATCCTTTTGATTTTAGCCATACTAGTGGGTTTGAAATAATAACTCGTGCTTTTTATCTTGTTTTATTTGCATGAGTTTGAATACTTTTAAATATGATTATTGGTATTTTCTTTTGTGAAGGGCCCATTCAAGTCTTTTGATCATTTTTCCTTTGGATTACTGTGTTTTTCATTCTAAGAGTTCTTTCTGGATGAGATGTCTTCATTTATGTGGTTAGATCTTTAGGGTTAATTCTGATTAAGTGCCCTTTGTCAGTTTTATGTGTTGCAGATACCTTTGCCAGTATGTGGCTTATCCTATTGCATTCTTTATGGTGTCCTTTGGTGAACAATAGTCCCTAATCTTAATGAAATACAATTTATCAGTCTTTTCCTTCTTCTTTTTTTTTTTAAGGAGGCACCAGGGACTGAACCTGGGAACTTGTACATCTTAAAAAAAATGTTTTTAAATTTTTATTTATTTATCTCTACCCACCCCCTTGTTGTTTGCACTTGCTGTGTCTGTTCATCTTCTTTGTTTCTTTAGGAGGCACCAGGAACTGAGTCAGGGATCTCTGATGTGGGAGGGAAGAGCCTAATTGCTTAAGCCACCTCCGTTCCCTGCTTTGTTGTGGCTCTCATTATGTTTTTTCTTCTTGTGTCTCTTGTTGTGTCATCTTAGTGTGTCAGCCTGCCACATCTGCCCATCACACCAGCTCACTGTCTTCTTTAGGAGGCACCAGGAACCGAACCATGGACCTCCCATGTGGTAGGCGGGAACCCAATCACTTGAACCACATCCACTTCCCGACCTTGTACATCTGGTACATGGGAAGCAGGCACTGAACCAACTGAGCGACACCTACTCCCAATCTTTTCCTTCTTGACTAAGTGCTTTTTGTGTCCTGTTTAAGAATTTTTTTTCTGCCCCGAGTTCATGACGATATTTTCCCATGTTTTAATCTACGCCTTTATTGTTTCACCTTTCACAGTCAGATCTGCCATCCACCTGGAATTGATTCTTGGGTGTGGTGTGAGGTGGAGTCAAATTTCATTTCTTTGGATTGGTATATTCAATTGACCCAATACCATTTACTGGGGGGAAAAAAAACTGTCTTTTTCTACTCCTCTGCAATACTGTCTTTGTCATTAATCAAGTGTGCATATACGTGTGGGACTGTTTCTGGATTCTCTATTCTGCCCACCATTGTTTTACCTATCTATCTTTTCACCTAGACCACACTGTCTCACCTACTATAGTTTTATAATAAATGTTCATATCTCATCGTATTGGTCTTCCCACTGTTTTCCTTCTTCAGCAAGTGATGAGGAATTCTTATGGACTTTTAGTGAGAATGTAAATTGGTACACATTTTGCAAAACAGTTTGGTAGTGCATGGTGAAGATTCATACATGCTATGACCCAGCAAATCCGCTCCTATGTATATAGCCAATTGAAATATGTGCATACGTTCACCAAGACAGATGTACAAGAACATTCTTAGCAAGAATGTTTCTATGAACAAAAATCTAGAAATAACTCAAATATCCATCAACAGCACGATGAATTAATGCATTGTGGTTTGTTCGTTCGCTCAGCCATACAAGTGAATGGGCCCAGTGTGAGCTCCTACTGGTGGCGCCTCCATGGCTCCTGCTCTCCCTGGGCTCCAGTTACATTTCCTCCCTTTGCTCCTCAGGCTTAGGGGTGGTAACAGCTTCACACTGTTGCTAGTCTGCGAGTGCAGTAATCCTGCCCACACCTCTGTGTGTGGCCCCTTCATTAAATCTCTTCACTGAACCATAGATAGTGAATTCTGTTTCAAGCCAGGACACTGAATGACATACACACATACTTTTCATGTGGATGCATTAAAGTGATCTTATCATATATGAAAAACTTGAAACTTTATGTAATTAAATTGTTCTAAAACAATTTCTACTTCTTTTTACTTAGAATCTCAGGTTCTAGAACTGAGAGAGACTCAAAATATGAACCAACCCACAACTTCTCTAAAAAAAAAAATAGGGGCTGGCTGTAGCCCAATCGGTAGGGCTCCGGTCAACCACATGGGAGGCCCCTGGTTCGGTTCCTGGGGCCTCCTTGAGCAGGCAGACCACCTTGAGAAGGCAAGCCGCCGCAGGCAGGGCAAGCCCCCACGAGGAGGGTAAGCTGCCACGCGGTGAGCTGACTCGGCGGGTTGCCCCAATGGGGGGAGACAAGCAGACACAGAAGAACGCAAAAATGAACACAGCAAGAACAAGCAGAAAGGGGTGGATATGTAATAAATAAAAAAATAAAAAAATAAAAAATAAAAATAAATAAATAATAAATAAAAGTTATCCAGTCCATTTCCCTGTCTTTGAGTAGGTAAACTGTTATCACTGTGTAACAGATGTGCACCACTATGCCCAGAGAGGTTAAAATACTTGCTCCAGGCCACACAGCTGGATTGTTGACTATGTGAAGACTAGAACCCAGGTCCTTGATGCTGATCACAGTGAAGTGCCATTCCTCTTACACATTGGTTCTCAAACTTGGCTGCATTTTGGAATCACTGAGGATCTTTAAAGAAAATTGATGCCTGGGTCCCACCTCAAGAGAACTTGATTCAATTGGTCTGGGGTGTGACTTGGGTATTAGAAATTTAAGAATATCTTTTTATTATCAAATAAAACACCAGTGCAGAAAATCACACAAATAAATGTATCATTTAATGAATTATTATAAAGTGAACACCACCCAGATGTAAAAAACAAAAACAAAAACAAAAAAAAAAAAACGTTGACAGCCACTGTTTTAGCTTCCTAGCTTGCTCAAAGAAAATACCATGAGATGGGTTGGGTTAACCAATGCTAGTTTATTCACTCATGATTTTGAGGCCTGGAAAATGTTCAAATCAAGGGTTCAACAAGGCAATACTTTCTTCGCAAAGATCTGCTGCCAGCAATGTTCCTCTGTCACACAGCAAGGCACATGGAGGTTTCTGCTGGTCTTTCCCTTCGCTTCCCGGTTTTGTTGATTTCAGTGTCTTGCTTTGGTGGCTTTCTCTCTCTGTCTGAATCTCATTGTCTTATAAAGGACTCCAGTAATAGGATTAAGACCCATCCTGATTGAGGTGGGTCACACCTTAACTGAGGTAACCTCATCAAAAGGTTCTACTTACAATGGGTTCACACCCACAGGAGGAGGTTTAACTTCCAGAACATGTTTTTCTGGGGTACATACAGCTTCAGAACAGTGGCCTCTTCCATGTACTCCATTCCAATCTATCCTCTCTGCCCCCCATGAGTAATCACCATCCTGACTTCTATAATGATCACATCCTTACATTTTTTTTTCATATTTTTATCACCCAAGTGCCTATCGCCAGACACCATAGTTTACTCTTGCCTATTGAAAAAATTAGGATTATCTTTTAAGTTTCTTTTAATCTGTAGGTTCTTCCTCCATCCTTTCTTTTGCTTATAGTGTATCTGTGAAGGACCTGGGCCTTTTGACCTGTACAGTCTCCCACATCTAGATTTTGTTCCTTGGATACTCTTGGTGCAATCCAATGTGTTCCTCTGTCCCCTGTATTTCCTGCAAATTGACAGCTGATCCAGAGCCTGGCTCAGACACAGGTTCAATCCCTTTGGCAAACTGAAGGTATTGTATGGCAAGTCTATAGGAGGCACATAATGTCTGGTTGTCTTTTTTGTGATCTTAACACATGCATAATGCCAATATCTATTCATTCACTGGGGGTTGCCAAATATTGATATCTGATATTGTCATTTATGCGTCATTGGTTGGAATACTTTTATAAAAAGACGTTTCCTCATCCTCTGTTTTATTATCTAGTTGTAAACTACATACAGGAAAGGCAGGAAAATATTAGATTTATTCCTTTTATTTACCAGTTTTGAAGATAATAAATTGTTTCCATATCATCCTCTGAAGGTGACCAATTCCTTTTGGTTCATTATCATTATGAACTCATAGATTTGAACATATTTGATAAATTTCAAACCACTGTCATTATTATCATTACTGAAGCTCAAATAGCCCTCTATATGGCCAGTAGGAGCCTCCTTAAGTTAGTTCCCAGGTACTTTTTTTTTTTTTTTTAAAGATTTATTTATTTACCTTCTCCATTACATCAGTGCCTCCTTTCTTTTATATCAAGAATCTTGGTTCTTTTTTTTTTTTTTTTTAATCTTTTTTTTTGTTGTTACATATCCCCCCCTTTCTGCTTGCTCTTGCGCTGTTCATTTCTCTGCATTCTTCTGTGTCTGCTCTGTCTCCCCCTGTTGCGGCAACGTGCCAAGTCAGGTCACCACGCAGGCAGCTCTGCTCCATTTGCGGGCGGGTCTGCTTCTGTTCACGGGTGGCTCCGCTTCCGTTCACAGGCGGATCTGCTCCGTTTGCGGGCGACTTGCCCTGCCCATGGTGGCTTTGACCTACCCGTGGCGGCTATTTTTTGCCCTGCCCACGGCGGCTCTGCCCCGCCTTTGGCGGCTTGCCCTTCTCAAAGCGGTCTGCCCGCTTTGGAGAGGTCCCCAGGAACCGAACCCAGGGCCTCCCATGTGGTGAACTGGCGCCCTATCCACTGGGCTACAGCTGGCCCCAAGAATCCTGGTTCTTGAGGTTACCTGGGATAATGGAATGAGAATATCTCATAACTACTCATTTGCTTTATCCCATATTTCACACACAACAGTGTGAGACTAACAATACCGAGACTACCACCAATACCATTGCTAAAACCACTAAAAATTTGTATATGCTTTCCCTGTTCTCCCTTACCATTTTAAAATTTAGTTCTACTATTAGGACCTCTGGAGAGCCACAGGCAAAAGAATGATTGAAGCGCTGCTACTAAGCATGGTCTATAGTTTACATTATGGTTTACACTTTACACCACACAATTTTATAGGTTTTGACAAAATGTATAATGGCCTGTATCCATCATTGCAATGTCACGCAGGACAAGTCCAATATCCCAAAAATGCCCCATGTTATACCTATTCTTCCTTCTCCCTCCCCTCGGAAACTCTAGTGACCACTGTCTTTAAATCAATGTTGTAAGTTCTTCCATTACTAGAATAATAATAAGTCTACTTTAGTCCATATTTGCATTCCCCTCTTATGTTTGTTCATTCCTTAATCTTGAGGATTTTGAGATGGTGATGCCCACTCTGCTTCCAGTTGAGAGGGGGCTTAGATCCCATGACGCAGATGGATGGAACTGTCTTGCTTGCAGTTGTAGATACTCTCTGTTTTTTGGAATGGGCATTGTCCATCATCACACTTTTGTTATTTGTCCTGGGTGAGTCCAATGAACTGGAGAGTAGGTGTTGGCTGCAACTCTGCTGAGTTTCAGGGCTCAACCAGCATATGAACAGACCAAAGATGTAAGTCTCTGGGACATATATTTAATGGGTATAGTGCTAATTATAGGTTCAAATAAAAGGGGCAGAAGAACCATGTGTAGGAAAATTATGAATGAGTCTAGCTCTGTTACATTGGGGACAGAAGTTATCATATATTCCAAGGTAAGACCCACCGATGGGGTGCTGATTTCCTGGGGTTGTATGCCCTGTCTATAGCGTCCAGATTCTCTAGAGTCCTCAGAAGCACCCCTGCTTTACTGTGGCAGTCGGTGAGATCCTCCTGAGACATGCATAAGTGTAACCTCTGGAATTTGGAAACCACTTATCTGATAAGGGTATAATATCCAGCATATATAAAGAAATCCTACATCTTGAAAATAAAAAGACAAACAACCCATTTTTTTAAATGGACAAGAGATTTGAATAGATACTTTTCCGAAGAGAAAATACAAATAGCTAAAAAGCACATGAAAAGATGCTCAGAGGGGCCAGCTGTAGCCCAGTGGATAGGGCACTGGTTCACCACATGGGAGGCCCCGGGTTCGGTTCCCAGACCGCCTTGAGAGGGCAAGCCGCTGTGGGCAGGGCAAGTCGCCTGTGAACAGAGCAGAGCCGCCTGCAAACAGAGCAGAGCCGCCCGCGAGCGGGGCAAGCCGCCTGCGCGGTGAGCTGACTCGGCGCATCGCCGCAACGGGGGGAGACAAAGCAGACACAGAGGAATGCAAAAAAAAAAAAAAAAGAACACAGCAAGAACAAGCAGAAGGGGGTGGATATGTAAGAAAAAAAAGATGCTCAGCACCACTAGTTATTAGGAAAATGCAAATCAGATGACAAAGAGATATCATCTTACATATATTATATTGGGGGCTATTAAAAAAAAGAAAGAGAACTACAAGTTTTGAAGAGGATGTAAAGGAAAGGGAACCCTTATCTACTGCTCGTGGGAATGTAGAATGGGGCAGCCATTGCAGAAGACAGTTTGGCAGTTCCTTAGGAATCTAACTATAGAAATGCCATATGATCTAGCAATTCCACTGCTGGGTATATACCCAGAAGAATTGAAAGCAAGGACACGAACAGATATATGTACACCAATATTCATAGCAGCACTATTCACTATTGCCAAAAGTTGGAAGCAACCCAAGTGTCCATCAACAGATGAATGGATAAGCAAAATGTGGTATATACAATGGAATATTACTCAGCTGTAAGAAGGAATGAAGTATTGACATACATGACAGCATGGATGAATTTTGAAAACCTTATGTTGAGTGAAGTAAGCCAGTCACTAAAGGACAAATACTACATGACCTCACTGATATGACCTAAGCATATGGAGCTGACTCACAGAGATAGAGTCTGGAAGTTAGGGTATCAGGAGACAGAAAGGGCGTAGAATGTGGTGAGCTGATGCTCAATATGGGCAAAACCTATGATAAGGTGGAAGGGGGTGGTTTGGCAGTGGATGCGGGTGATGGTGGTGCAGGGATGTGAGTGAGGTTGATGGTTCTGGAATGTGAGGGTGAGAAGGGTGGGGAGGGTTGGGTTGGACTATTCATGGAACTTGGGGGAGCACTGGAGGAAGGAGCAGATGAACTCTGGGTATTTGTAGGTCTGTGGGTGAAACTACAATGGTGGGAATGTTCTTTTGGCAAATATGGCAGTGGAGGGTCACTGGTACAGGACGTCGGTGGTGGGAGGATATGTGGGAAAGGCTGCACATGGGGCATGCTTCTATGGAATATGAATGTGAGCATATTGTCAGGGTGTTACCTCAGTGAGTAGAGACCCACACAATAAACTAGAGTTGTTTTTTTAAAAGATACGACACTAAAAGCATGAACAACTAAAGAAAAATAGATAAACTGGACTTCATCAAAATTAAAACTTTTGTACGTCAAAGAGCACTATCAAGAAAATGAAGACAACCCTCAGAATGGGGGAAAATATTCACAAACGATAAATGTGATAAGGGATTTTCATCCAAAATATGTAAAGAACTATTACAACTCAATAATAAAAAGACAACCCAATTTTTAAAAATGGGCAAAGGACCTGACCAGCCTTTTCTTTTTTTTTTTAAAGATTTATTTATTTTATTACATATCTCCCCTTCCCCCCGCTGTGGCGACGCACTGAGACTGGTCACTGCGCAGGCGCGGCTTTCCCCGCTTGTGGGCGGTCTCTGCGTCCGTTCACGGCCGGCGCTTGCTTCAGTTCGCGGGTGGCTGGCTGCGCTCCATCCGCGGGCGACCTGCCCTGCCCGTGGCGGCTTTGCCCTGTCCGTGGCAGCTTTTTGCCCTGCCCACAGTGGCTCCGGCCCGCCCATGGCGGCTTGCCATTCTCAAGGCGGTCTGCCCGCTAGGAGAGGTCCCCGGGAATCGAACCCGGGGCCTCCCATGTGG
>PVKH010045329.1:0-10513 GCA_004027955.1 Chaetophractus vellerosus | reverse complement strand
TCCAAATCTAGTCTCTGCTTCTCTCTAATCTCTGCTTCTACTTGAGACCACCCCCACCGAGGGGTGGGGCTCAACATCTCACTGACGTGGCAATTAACGCCCTACTCATAACTTAATCATGCCCAGATGAACAGATGAGCTTACAAACATAATCTAATTTATATTTTTGGAATTCATAATTAATTCAAACTCAAACCATCACACCCTCCTTGAACACTGAAGCATAGGCTTAACCCTCTCCAAGCACTGGAGTGGTGGCCAGATTCTCTGTAATCCCTGGGGCACAGGCTCCACCCTCTCTCAGCACTGGGGTGGCAACACTCCTCCTGAAGAACAGGGCAGAAGGCCTATCCTCTCCAAGCACTGGGGCATACTCACCCTTTCCACACACATGGGTGGGCCCGCTCTCTTAGCCTGAGAAAATGTCTTTGGTCCAGAACTCAGCTCCATGGCTCTAGCCTTGTGATTTTCCTTCCGTTTGTCCCTTCTCTGTCTTTTTTAGTTCAGGCTGACAGTGGTTCCGTTCATACAAATTATGCAAAAAAACCTGTTGGTTTTGCATGCAATACACAGGGATTCAAAGCATTAGACAGTAGGACTTTCCACAGCTCCTTCCTGTATAACCACACCTCCAATCCTGAGTTTGCACAGGAATTGCTGACTGGTTCCATGTTTAGTTAATCCCCCATATTGGGTACTATTCTCTAGGGAATTGCTTTCTGGAAACTCAGAATTTTCCAAACCATCAACTTTTCTGGTTTATTTCTGCCCAGAAATTCAGTTCTTAACTTATTCCTTTCTGCTCACATTTTATTATAAGCTGCAAGGAAAATGCATACTGCACTTTCCACACTTAGCATGGAAATCTCCTCAGCTAAATATTCAAATTCATCAGTTTCAAGTTCTGCCTTTTATCTGACATCAGAACTCAATTTCACCAAGTTCTCTGCCACTCTAAAACAAGAATTGCCTTTCCTCCAGTTTCCAATAACACATTTATCATTACTTTCTAAGGCTTTATCAGAACTACTTTTAGCATCCATTTTTCCACTAATAGTCTCCTCAAAGCAATCTAGGTTTTACTATTAAGCACCTCGCAATTCTTCCAGCCTCTACCCATTACCCAATTCCAAAGCTGTTTCCACATTTTTTAGTATGTGGTATTTAGAAGCACCCCATGCTCCTGGTACCAATATGTGTTTAGTTTCCTAGGCTGGCAAAGCAAATACCATGAAATGGGTTGGTTAAATAATAGGAATTTATTTACTCACAGTTTTGAGGCCAGGAAAATGTCAAAATCAAACAATCACGAAGGCAATGCTTTTTTTCCCAAAGACCAGCTGCTAGTGATACTGGGTCTCCTCTTTCACATGGCAAGGCACACAGTGGCATCTGTGGTCTCCCTTCTCTTCTGAGTTTCTTTGCTTTCAGTTTCGTGCTTCTACGGCTTTCTCTCATGTCTGAGTTCATTCTATTTATAGCAGACTCCAGTAAAAGGATTAAGAAATTTTAAAAAGGAACCATATAGAACTAGTTGAGTTGAAGACCACAAAAAATGAATTGAAAAATGCCTGGGAGACTCTCAAGAGCAGCTTGGAGCTGGCAGAAGAAAGAACCAGTGAATTTGAATACAAGGCATTTGAAATGATTCTGGCTGAGGAGCAGAAAGAAGAATTGAAAGACGTGAAAAGAGCCTCAGACAGCTATGGGACTCCATCAAGCAAACCAATATACACATACATAGGAAAAGAAAAGGAAAGGGGTAGAAAGTATATTCAAAGAGCTGATGTCAGAGAACTTCCCAAACTTATTAAACTATGAGAATATGCACACCCAAGAAGCCCACAGAACACAAAACAGGATAACTGTGAAGAAAAATATACACCATCATATAATGATCACACTCTTGAATGCAAAGATCAGGACAGAGTTCTGAAAGCTGTATGAGAAAACAAGATGTAATTTTCAAGGGAGTCCCAATTAGACTGAGCACCAATTCCTCATCAGAAACCATGAAGGCAAGAAGACAGTGAGTTGTAAAACTTACATTACTGAAAGAAAACAACTGCCAGCAAACCGAATTCTTGCCAGAGGAATTAAACAAGAAAAAGAAATAAAAGTCATCCAAATTGCAAAGGAAGAAGTAAAAGTTTCCCCATTTGCAGATGATATAATTCTATATACAAAAAAATCTTGGAAATTCCACAACAAAGCTACTGGGACTAATAAATGAATTTAGCAAAATGGTGGGGTACAAGACCAACATGGAAAAACCAGTACTTTCTCTATATACAAGTAATGAACAACCTGAAGAAACAAATCAAGAAAGAAATTTCCATGTACAATACCAACTCAAAGGAAATATCTAGGAATAAATCTAACCAAAGATGTAAAGGACTGGTACATAGAAAACTACAAAACATTGCTAAAAGAAATCAAAGAAAACCTAAATAAATGGAAGGATATTTTGTTTTCATGGATTTGAAGACTAAATATTGTTAAGATGTCAGTCCTACCCAAAACAAACTTTAGATTCAATGCAATATAAATCAAAATTCCAACAACTTTCTTTGCAGAAATGGAAAAGCCAATCATCAAATTTTTATGGGAGGGTATGGGGCCCCAAATAGATAAAGTCACCTTGGAGAAAAGAATGAAGTTGGAGGACTCACATTTCCCGACCTTAAAAATTATTACAAATACACAACATGGTTCTGGCACAAGGACAGGCATAGAGACCAATGCAATAGAATTGAGAGCTCAGAAATCAATCTTCACATTTCTAGACAACTGATTTTTGAAAAGGGGCAAAGACAATTCAATTGGGAGAGAATATTCTTCTCAACAAATGGTGATGGGAGAACTGGGTCTCTATTTGCACAAGAATTATGGAAGACAGCTACCTCACACCTTATACAACAATAATGCCAAAGTGATCAAAGACTTAAAAGAACCAGAACCAGGAAACTCCTAGAAGATAATGTAGGGAAGTATCTTCTGAACCTTGTGATGCACAAGATTTTTAGAAAAGATGCTCAACATCATTAGCCATCAGGCAAATGCAAATCAAAACCATGATGAGACACCATCTTACACTCATTAGAATGGCTGCTATTAAAGAAGTGGAAAAATAATAAGTGTTGGAGAGGATGCAGAGAAATATGAACACTCATTCATTGTGGGTGGCAATGTAAAATGGTGTAGCCATTGTGGAAGACAATTTGGTGATTCCTCAGAAACCTAAGTATAGAACTACCGTATGACCTGGCAATCCCACTACTAGTTATATACTCAAAAGAACTGAGAGCAGAACTTAAACAGATGTTTGCACATCAATGTTCATAGCAGCATTATTCACAACTGTCAAAAGACAGAAGTAACCCAAATGTGGTATATACATACAATGGAATATTATTCAGTCATAAAAAGGAATGAAGTTCTGATACATGTGACAACATGAACGAAATGTGAAGACATCATGTTGAGTGAAAAAAAGCCAGATTAAAAAAGACAAATATTACAGATCTCACTGATTTGAAACAAGCTAACTCATACATTTAGAATCTAGAATATAGGTTATCAGGGGATGGGGTGGGGATAGGGAGTGGAAAGGTAAGTCTTAAATTGCACAGATTTCCTATTTGGAATGACAAAATTGTTTTGGTAATGGATGGCAGTGATGGTAGCACAACATTGTGAATGCAATTAACACTGAAATATGTATCTGGATATGATTAAAAGGGGGAGATGTTAGATTGCATAAAAATTTTAAAAAGAATCCAGTAAAAATTTAAAACAGAATGCATGGATCTATACTGCACAGAGAATGATCCCCTAAGTTAAACCATGGACAATAATTAATAGTACAAATATAAAAATGTGCTATCATCAAAAGTAACAACTGTTTCACACCAATGCAAGGTGCTTGTGATGATGTGGTGTATGGAAATCCTGTCTTTCATACGTGATTTTTCTGTAAACTTACAATTTCTCTCACTCATTAAAAAAAAAAAAAAGTTGAAAGTGAAAGGATGGTCTATTACTTTGCCAAAGAGGTTGCAATGCAAAGTACCAGAAAATGTGTTGGCTTTTATAAAGGGAATTTATTTGGGGGTAAAAGCTTATAGTTCCAAGGTCACTAAAAGTCCAAACCAAGGTACCATCAGAGATGCCTTCTCACCAATTCAGCTACTAACAGGGAGCAGGTGTATGCTTAGTGGTTGAGCGCCTGCTTCCTTGTACGAGGTCCCAGGTTCAATCCCCAGTACCTCCTTAAAAAAAAAAAGAAAGAAAGAAAGAAAAAGAAACCCACAACCATAGTCAGCTACTGTCCTGGTGTGTTATCACGTGGTGAAACAAGATGGCCACTGATCTCTACCCAGGTTTCTCCTTCCTCACGGAGCTTACTCTCCTAGGCTCAGCTGCTCCTCTTTCTTCCTGATTTCAGAGGCAAACTGGCACAGGGCTTGTCTCTTTCCATGTCTCCTATACTAGTCTCAGCACTCTTTCTTTCTTCCCAAGCTCAGCTGTAAGCTATCAGGCAAATGGTTCCTCTCTCCTCAGGGCCTCAGCTGTTTGAGCCTTCTCTTTTCTGTCACATGGCAGGATCAAAAATGACAGAGCTCTCTCCTGTGTCTGTTTCATTCAGTCGTTCTCTGTGTTTCCATTTATATCAGACCTAGTAAGGGGGCAGAGAACCAAACTGAGTTACACCTCAAAAGCCCTAAAGCAATCTTATCAAGTAATCTAATCAAAGGCCCCTCAGCTGAATTTAATGCAATCAAAGGGTATCACACCCAGAAGAATAGATGAGTTTACAAACATAATCTTTCTCTTTTAGGGATTCATAAAATAATTTCAAACTGCCAAAGATGAAATGTGATATTCCATGCAAAAATAGCCAAAAGAGGGCTGGAGGGATATACTAATATCAGAAAAAATACTTTGAGTAAAAAAAAAAAATTATGAGACAAAAAAACATACCATATATTGATAAAATAATCACATCATCAAAAATATATAAAAATTACAAACATACATACCTACAACAGTCCCAAAATATATGAGCAAAATGAACAGTGAAATGCATATTTATATGATAATAATTGGACATTTCAATAGCCCAATTCCAATAATAGAAGAACCAGACAGAAGATCAATAAGTAAATAGAGGAATTAAGCAACAACAGAAACCACCTAGACCCAGCAGATACATACAAAACATACTACACCACAGCAAGAGAATATTCATTCTTTTCAATTGCACATGGAACATTCTCCAGTGTAGTCACAAAACAAGTCTAAAAAAAATTTTAAAGACTAAAATCATATAAAGTATCTTCTCCAACCATAATGGAATGAAACAAAAAATCAATAACATAAGGAAAACTAGAAAATTTAAAAACACATGGCAAATAAACACATGCTTAAACAACCAGTGGGTCAAAACAACAAACCACAGGGGAAATTTGAAAATATTAAGATGAGGAGAAAGGATAACACCATACCTATATTTGTAGGATGAAGGGGGGAAAGCAGTGCTGAGGGCAAATTTATACCTTTAAACACCCACCTTTAACAAAGAATAATAATCTCAAATCAAGAATCTAAGTTTACATCTTAAGGAAGTATAAAAAGAAGAGCAAACTAAACCCAAAGTTATGAGAAAGACAGACATAATAAAAATTAGAGTGGACAAAAAAAGAATACTGAAAAGAAAGAAACAACAGACAAAATCAACAAAATCAAAAGATTATTTTTGAAAATATCAATAAAGGTGCTAAACCTTTAGCTAGAATGACAGAAGAGAGAGAGAGGGAGAAAACCCCAATAACTAAAATGAGAAATGAGAGTGGGGACATTACTATTGACTTTAGAGAAATAAAAAATATTGGTAAGAGAATACCATAAACAACTGTAAACCAACAAATTAGATAACGTAGATGGGACAAATTCCTAGAAATACACAGATGACAAAAACTGACATAAGAAGAATAGAATATCTTAGAATTATAGTAAGCAAAGCGTTTGAAACAGAAATAGAAAACCTCCCAATAAGAAAAGATCAAGACAAGATGGCTTCACTGATGAAATCTATAAAACATTTAAAGAATTAGCACCAATACTTCTCAAACTCTTCCAAACACCAGAAGAGGTGGGATAACCAAAATGTGTTATATCCATACTAATGGAATCTCTTCAGCCAAAAATAGAAATGAAGAAATGGTTCATGCTACAACAATGGATGAATCTTTAAAACATGCTAAGAGAAGCCAGACACAAAAGTTCATTTAAAAAAATATATTCCATTTATATGCAATATCCAGAATAGGTAAGCCCATAGTGACAGAAAGAAGATTAATGGTTAACAGTGTTTGGCAGAGTGGGGAAAGAGGACTGGGTATGAGGATATGGGGATTCCTTTGCGGATGATGAAAATGTGCTGGCATTAAATAAAGCTAATGCACAACATTGTGAATATACTAAATGCCATAAATTGTACATTTTAAAATGGTTAATTTTATGTGAAATACACCTAATTTAAAAAGTACAGATAATCACAAACACAAAAATTGCATGATATTTTATTCAAAGTAATCCAATTTATTTTGGAACATAAAACATATATTTTAAGATATACATATGAATATAAACATTAATATTTAAAATTTAAATAAACAATTGTTTCTCGTATTTGTTTTTCATGCAAAAAATGGCATTATATTCAGAGAAAAAAGTAAATGAAAGTTAAAAATTACAAAGGAAGCCCTGGAATTCCTTTCAAATGTTTTATTTCATTGTGAATGAAATGGCAATAATATTATGCCTTATGCTGTGCTACGCAATAGACTTTTTATATAATCAAATGCAAGTACAAAATCACCTTCCCCTTTTCCTTAGGATAGATAATAACACATCCTTAACTTATTCTAAGGAGCACTGAGTGGTCTCTACCCTATCACCCGCATCCTCCATCCTTCATCCCAGAAACCTATTTTATTTTTGTCACATAATCATGCATATTGAAATATTCATGTTTATTCATCTTTTATTTATATTTCCAGATTTATTGCAGGGAATTTCAGCTTTTTGTCTGTAGGGATGCAGTGTCTTTGGTTCCCTTCTTTATCTCCAGGACATAGAATGATTTCTTACACAAATAATGCAGTCAGAAGTATTTATGAAGAAATAAAGGAATGAATGAATCACCCTCCCTGCCCTTCAAAATAGCCTTACCTATTTACTCTCTAACATCATCTGAGGGTTAGAATTTTGTAATTTTCTGGTAAATCCACTCAAGATGAACAGTATGTGTCCCACAGAATTAAACCTTGTGTAGGATTATTATCTGTTTAATCAGGCTGTGACCCCTGGAATACTGTACTTCTAGGTTTTTAAACTGTTTTTAAAGAGAACACAAAATAGAAGATGTAAGTGCCCTGTGAAAAAGAAGCTGGAAACTGCAGGACTTTGAAAGAAGTAAGTGCTGCATTCCTCTGGAACCTATTACAGAAACTGGTTTACCTCACCATGTCTTAAAATCTGGGGATTGCTGAGTTCTCCAAACAAGCTGTGGGCAGGGATCATTCACCCACACTTTTATTAAGTCCTATTTATATTCACACATTTGTTGTATCAAAGCAACACATTCAATTTTATTGCACCAACTTTTGCCTCACTATTTTCCTATCCTATTTTTGATCCTTTGTATCCTTTTACCATTTTTTTCTTAAATCTATTTTATTAGTTTTAACTGCCTCCTCTAAGATTCTAAATCTGTGCTGTGAAATACAAGCCATATGTGGCTATTAAATGTACCATGAAGTTAATTAAAATCAAATAAAACTAAAAGTTCAGTTCATCAGTAGTACCAGCCAAATTTCAAGAGCTCAACAACCACATGTGGCTAGTGTAAAGGATTGTACAGATAGAGAACATTATTACTGCATAAATATGCCTAATAATACTATCTTATTGCAGACAGTATTATTAGGCATATTTATTAGCATCTTAGGTATTTCTTCTGTTTTTCTTCTTTGTAAATAATTTATTTTATGCATCCATTAATTCCATTCTGTCTTTCTTCAAACAATGCTGCAACTGTATTTCTTTTAACTCCTTAAGACAAGTGCTCATATAGTTCATTTTAATAAGTATTTTCTATAATATAAAGCAAATAATTTTCCTATGAATATTGGCTCAGCTTTTTTTCTCTTTCAGGATGTACCACTTTCACATACACATTTCTTAAAAAATTATGGAATCTGTTCTACCTTCAACATTACTGAATTTCTATAGATAATACTAGATGCTGTACATTAAGAAAGGTTTTTTTTTAGTAGAAAAGTTGTAGCTTTATACAAAAATCATGGAAAAATATGGAGTTCTCATATATAAATGCCAGTACTATTGTATTTTTGGTTTGTAACTTCACTTTTTACTTGCTATAGGACTTAAAAGGCAGAGGCAGGGGCCGGCTGTAGCCCAATTGGTAGGGCACCGGTTTACCACATAGGAGGCCCCAGGTTCGGTTCCCGGGGCCTCCTTGAGCGGGCAGACCGCCTTGAGAAGGCAAGCTGCCGCGGGCAGGGCAAGCCACTGCTAGCGGGCAGGCCGCCACGCGGTGAGCTGACTCAGTGGGTCGCTGCAGCGGGGGGAGACAAGCAGACACAGAAGAACGCAAAAATGAACACAGCAAGAACAAGCAGAAAGGGGGGATATGTAATAAATTAAAAAAAAATAAATCTTTAAAAAAAAGACAGAGGCATGATGTATAATGATAAATCAGTGGTTTTGGACTCATATAAATGTATTTTGTAACAAAAACTACATAAAAGGTGGGAGGATGGATAGAAGTACAGTTTGGTTATAATATTTTATTAGAGAAGTAGATTTACAGAAAAGTCATGCATAAAATACATTAAAATACATGAAATGTAGAGTTCCCACTTACTACCCTATTATTAACACCTTGCATCAGTGTGGTATATTTGTTACAATTCATGAAAGAACGTTTTTATAACTGTACTATTAACTATAGACCATTATTTACAATAGGGTTCACTGTTGGTGTTATACAGTACTGGTTTTTTTTTATTTTTATTCTAGTAACATATACACTACCTAAAATTTCCCCTTGTAAGTTTTAATTTCATTGGTTGCTCCAGCAAATACCATGAAATGGGGTGGGCTTAAACAATGGAAATCTATTCACTAATGGCTGGAGTCCAGGAAAATGTCCAAATCAAGGTATCATTTAAGTGATGCTTTCTTCCTGAGGACTGGTGGCTGGCCACCCCTGGCTCCTCTGCTATATGGCAAGGCATGTGGTGACATCTGATTTTCTCTCCTTTCTCTTCCGGGTTTCACTGCATTCAGCTTCTTGCTCACATGGCTTTCTCTCTCTGTATTCATTTCCTTTATAAATGACTCCAGCAGTAGGGTTAATTCCCATCCTGAATAAGGTGGACCACACCTTAATGGAAGTAGCCTCATCAAAAGATCATACTTAACAAAGGGTTTACAACCACAGCATGGGTTTGTATTTAAGAATGGTGTACAGACAGCTTCAAACCACCAACCTGTATTTCATGTTGTTAAGCATATTCACAATGTTGTGCTAACATCAACACCATTCATTATCCACAAGAGCAAAAATTAGAAGCAACCCAGTTCTCCATCCAATGATGAATGTATAAATAAAATGTATACACATACAATGGAATATTATTCAGCTATAACAGAAATGAAGTTCTGATACACGTGACAACATGGTTGAACTTTGCTCTGCCAAGTGCCTGATTGCTCACAACTGCAGTTCAGGGAGATGACATCTCCTGATGAAGACCTGAGTTAGACATTTTTCTTGGCCTCAAAACTGTAAGCTTTTAAACTAATAAATCCCCATTGTAAAAGCCAACCCATTTATGTTATAGTGCCTTAGCAGCCTTTAGCAAACTAAAACAGGCTCTGTTCATATTTATCCTTTTATCTTTTTGCTACTCAGCCTGACTCATTTCAAGTGTCTTGTCTTTGAATTCGCTGATTCTTTCTTCTTCCACCTCCAATCTGCTGTTGAAACTATCTAGGGGATGTTTCATTTTACTTATTGTGTTCTTCAACTCCAGTATTTCTCTGGAGAGATTCCCATATTATTCATTCAGTGTTGTTCTCATATCCTTTAGTTCTTCCTCTGTGTTTTCCTTTATCTCTTTGAGTATATTGAGGAACAATATTATAAAGTTTCTGTTTGGTAAGTCCAAAGTCTGGTCCTCTTCATTGATGATTTCTGGATTTTTATTTTATTCCTCTGGATGGACCATCAATTTCTTGTTTCTTTGCTTGTCTTTAATCTTTTGCTGCACACTGTACATTTTAATATTTTCAAGTGTTAACTCTGGAATTTAGACCTTGGGCTGTCCCTTAAGTTTCTATCCAGCTAGTGATATGGCAGAGATTTTCTTGAATGTCAGGCGCTAATCAAAACAAACAATTCAAAGCAAAAAAAAAAAAA
>PVKH010045328.1:0-10512 GCA_004027955.1 Chaetophractus vellerosus | reverse complement strand
TTTCACTGTTGAATATGATGTTAGCTGTGCGTTTTTCATATATACTCTTTATCATGTTGAGGATGTTTTGTGCTATTCCTGTCTTTTGAAGTGTTTTCATCAGGATAGATTGCTGTATTATGTTGAATGCTTTTTCTGCCTCTATAGAGATGATCATGTGATTTTTTCTTTTGATCTGTTTATGTGGTGTATTACATTGATTAATTTTCTTATGTTGAACCATCCTTGTATACCAGGGATGAAACCCACTTGGTTATGGTGTGTAATTCATTTTATGTGTCGTTGAATATGATTAAGAAATAATTTGTTGAGGATTTTAGCATCTAGATTCATTAGAGATATTGGTCTATAGTTTTCCTTTCTTGTGGCATCTTTGGCTTTGGTATGAGTGGGATTCTGGCATTATGGAATGAGTTGGGCTGTGTTCCCTGCACTTCTATTTTTTGAAGACTTTGAGCAAGACTGGTCTTAGTTCTTTTCAGAATGGTTGGTAGAATTCACCTGTGAATCTGTCTGGTCCTGGGCTCTTCATAGTTGGGGGGTTTTCGATGACTAATTCTGTCTTCTTACTTGTGATTGGATTGTTGAGTTCATCAATTTCTTCTTTCATCAATGTAGGCTGCTTGTGTCTTTCTAGGAATTTTTCCATTTCTTCCAATTTATCCATCTTGTTGGCATATAATTTTTCAAAATATCCTCTTATAATACTCTGTTACAGTGTAGTCAGTGGTAATATCCCCTTCCTAGTTTCTTCTTTTATGTGTTTGCATCTCCTTTCTTTTTGTTCATTAGAGTAGGTAAGGGTTTGTCAATTTTATTAATTTTCTGTAAGAACCAGCTTTTGGTTTTATTTTTTCTAGTGCTTTCTTATTTTCAATTTCGTTTGGGCCTCCTTTAATCTTTGTTATTTCATTCTGTTTACTTGTTTTGGGATTAGTTTATCATTCTTTTTCTAATTCCTCCTGGTGTGCAGTTAGATCTTTGATTTTAGCTCTTCTTTTTTAATGCAGGCATTTATTGCTTTGATTTTCCCTCTCACTAAGCTTTTGCTGCATCCCATAGGTTTTGATATGCTGTGTTGTCATTTTCCTTCATTTCAAGGTATTTACTTATTTCTTTTGTGATTTCTTCCTTGACTCACTGTTTAATCGTGTAATGTTTAACTTCCTTATCTTTGTGCCTAATCTAGTTCTCTGCCCCTTACTGATTTATGCTTTTATTCCATTATTATCAAAGAAATTATTTTCTATAATTTCAGGCTTTCTGAATTAATTGAGAATTGTTGTGTGACCTGGTATGTGGTCTGTCCTGGAGAATGATCCATGTGCCATCGAGAAGAATGTATATCCTAGCTGTATATATTTGTAATGTTCTGTATATGTCTCTTAGGAACAATGTCTCTAATACATTATTCAAGTTCTCTGTTTCTTTCTTGATTCTCTGTCTAGATGTCTGTGTATTAAAGTCTCTGACAATAATTATAGAGGCACCTATTTCTCCACTTAGTTTTTTCAATGTTTCCCTCTTGTGTTTTGAAGCACCCTGGTTAGGTGCATAAATGTTTACAGTTGTTCTTTCTTATTGACAGATTGCCCCTTTTATTATTATATAATGTTCTTCTTTGTCTCTTTCAATAGTTTTTCACTAATATCATTTTTTTCTGATATTTGTATAGCTACTCCCACACTTTCCTGTTTATTGTTTGCATGTAAAATTGTTTTCCAACCATTCACTTTGTCTCCTTGCATCCCTGGGTCTAAGGTGTGTTTCTTGTAGACAGCATATAGATGGATGATATTTCCTTATCTATTCTGCCAATCTGTGCCTCATGAACGGAGAGTTTAATCCACTAACATTCAGTGTAATTACTGTGAAGGAATTACTTACATTAGCCATATTCTCTTTAGGTTTATGTGTACCGTATATTGTTTTTATTTCTTTTTTTCTCTTTTTCTTGTTCTTACACTTTCCTCCAGCTCTGTCTCTCCTATTTTTTCCTTTCAACCTGCAGAAATCCCTTTATTATTTCTTGAAGGGCAGGTTTCTTATTGACAGGCTCTCTTAATTTCTGTTTATCTGTGAATATTTTGAACGCTCCCTCATTTTTGAATGCCAGCTTTGCTTGATAGAAAATTCTTGGCTGGAAGTTTTTTTTTTTTTAGCACCTATGTCATACTATTGCCTTCTTGCCAACATGGTTTCAGATGAGAAATCAGCATTTAATTTTATCACGCTTCCCTTTTATATGTTGGATCTGATTTCTCTTGCTGCTATAAGTATTCTCTTTTAGTCTTGAGCACTGGACTATTTTACAAGTATATGTCTTGGAGTAGCCCTGTTCTTATTTATACTGTTTGGGGTGCCCTGTGCTTCCCGGACATATATGTCCATGTCCCTCATTAGAGTTAGGACATTTTCAGCAATTATTTCCTCCAATACTTCTTTTGTCCCCTTTCCTTTCTCTTCCTCCTCTAGGATGCCTCTAATGCATATGTTTGTGTGTTTCATGTTGTCATTTAAATCCCTAAGTCTCTGCTGGATTTTTTTCTATCTTTTCATATATGTGTTCTACTATCTATTTGATTTCAGCTGTACTGTCTTCCACATCACTGATTTTTGCCTCTGCCTTTTCAAATCTGCTGTTAATTGCTTCTAGTGTATTTTTGATTTTTACATTGTGCTGTTCATCACCATCATATCAGTTATCTTTTTGTCTATGTTTACAGTTTCTTCATTATATTCTCCCAGTTTCTTCTTAATATCCTTAATCTCTTCCTTCACTTCATTAAGTTGATTCAGATATTTGTTTGGACATCTCTGATTAGTTCTTCCAGGTTCTGCATCTCCTCCTCTTTTTTATTTTGTTTGTTTTACTGGGCCATGTCTTCCTGTTTGTTAGTAAGGCTTGTAATTTTTTTCTTTGTGTCGAGGCATCTGTTTATCTTGATGGGTTTATTTGGTTGATTAGGTTCTCTTTCTACTCTAGGGTTTTATTTTATTGCTTTTTTTCCCCATGTGTGTATGTGTAAGGTGTCACTTGGACACTTTGTTCCTCTTATTCTATTTCCTTGCTGTTGTCTATGTTTCCTTGGAAAAAAATTAGGACAAGAGAAAAGGAACAAAATGAGAAGAGAAAAAGTATAATAGTAATAATAATAAAAAATAGAAGAAGAACCATATAAGACCCAAGAAAATAAACAATTAACATGAATAATAAGTACAGTGGAATAAGAATAAAAAAGTAGATGAAATGCAATGAAATGAGACACAAAATAGAGAAAAATATATAGAATGTATTAAAAGGCCGGAGATGAGAAGAGAGGAAAAGAAAAAAGAAAAAGTCAAAAAGTAAAACACAAAAGGAGAGAGAGAAAAAATAAAAACAGGAAAAATTGAGGACCAAACAAAAAGACATGGAATGAAAGAACAACAGCAGAAAATAGAAGATAGAAAAATGAAGGAAAGAAAAGACATTGCATAGGTAAAAAAATCGGTCAAAGAAAGGAAAGAGAAGCAAAGAAAGGAAAAAGGCAACAAACAAGAAAAAAGACAGCAGCAAGTAATAAAAAAAAAGAGAGGAAAAAAATATAAGGGAAAAACAGCCTTCCCTCTTAGGCCCCTAAGAAGCATTTCTGGCTGCAGATGTTCATCAGTCAATCACCCTGTAGCCTTCCCTCTGCAGGGTTTTTTTTTTTAATACTTAAATTTTTTATTTATTTTTTATATATCTATATATAATTTTAGGATACATTGATTACATAAATGTTACACAGAGATTCCAGGAGTACCCATATGCCACCCCTCCTCCCCTCCCACAACCCCCCACATGCACATCCCTCAGTGTGGCATAATGCCTCTGATAGATATACACATTATGGGGATTTGCCATCAGGCATAGATCACAGTTCAGGCCGTAGACAACCCTCTCTCCCATATAGTTCTGAACGATACATGATCGTACAAACTGGTCTACAACCTCCATTGCAGCATCATCCATGACAATTCCCAGGTCCCCCCAAAAAAATAAAATAAAATAAAATAATATATATATATATATATATAAAATAAAATAAAATAAAATAAAATTTTAAAAAACCAGAAAAAAACAAAAAAACCCATATTACAATTGCTCTTCCCTCACCCTGCTCCCAAAGTGCCAGTGACCCTGGCTCCACATAATTTTGCAATTTCTTGCATTGTGTATATCATAAGTCTATATCAGGAAACCAACAAATCCATTCTAGTCCATAGTTCTTCCCCCAATCCCAAGGAGTCTGGAATGGTGATGTCCCCTCCACCACCAAGTGAGAGTGGGGCTTATATCCCATGGATACAATGGAAGGGATTATCCTGCCTGCAGCTGCAGGCTCTCTGGATTCCCCTGCATAGCTGTCTTCTATCGTCAACTCCCAATAGGTGTCCTGGTTGAGTCCATTGAGTTGTAGCATAGGAGTTTCAGGTCCACAGAGTTTCTGGACCCAGTTGGCGTTGGTCAGCCTGTTGTCTCCAGTCTATGGAAGTACACCTAAAACTCTGGCATCAAATATAGGTTTGAATAGAAGAGACATTTGGACCATGTGCAGTGTAGAAATATTTTGGTGTGTTCCTGTCACTCTCAGGAGTAAGCATTACAAGTAAGGGCCCACTAGTAAGGCACCAAACTCTGGGATTATCTGCCCTGGTATAGGACCTGGATATCCCCAAAGCCCTCTGGGGGCCCTCTATTTGGGGCAATTTCCATATTGGAAGTCTAGGAGGTCCTACTGGGATTTGTATAAGTGTTACCTCTGGGTTGCCCTCCCAACTCATTTTGAAGTCTCTTAGCCCTATGAACTCATTTGTCTTTACCGTTTCCCCCTTTTATTTGAAGTCTTTTCCCAGTTTTACTGCCCGTTGGCATTTGTTGGTAATCTCTCGTTGCCAGGGAGGCTCATCCTGGGGAGTCATGTCCCATGCTGGGAGGAAGGTAATGTATTTATATTCTGAGTTTAGCTTAGGGAGAGGCCACATTTGAGCAACAAGGAGGTTCTCCAGAGGTAACTCTTAGGCACCCCTTAACACTAGGCTATTCCAATTTCAATAGCAATGACTCATAGGGCTAGTCATCAATAACAGGGGCCCATCAGTGGATCATCCTCCTTTGTTAGACACTGCCCCTGTACTCAGGGGGATGTTGCTACTCATCTGGAAAATATGACAGAGATCTCCAAGATGGGAGTTCAGTGTTCTCCCATTTAGTGATTAATACTTCACCCCATGACCATGTCCCATGAGCCTTTGAACAATTATGTATGATTTTTATGTATGTTCAGGTGGACTTCCTCCCATGCATCCCCAACCATGATACCCACCCCCCTCCAATGCTCCTCTTCCATCCACATTGTGACCCTTCTGTGATCCATAACCTCTTCACATGTGAAGCCATCACAGTAGCCAATTGTGATGAATAGGAAAATGAAATAATAATGGTATTTAAAAGTAAGAGTTAAAATATAGGTGAACTTGTTAATATAAAATAATTTTAGAAAATTAAAAATATAAATAAAAAATAGAAAAAGGAAAACAAGATTTTATTGAAATGATTGGGGTATTCAAAAAATGTAAAAATAAACAAATAAAAAATATATATATCATGATATATATATATATGTACAAGTTTTTTTTTCCCCCGAATTCCCAAATTTTGCCTTGTCGGTGCAATATCTAGTGTCCAGTCTATTTCATGAAACTTTCCTCTTATCACTCTGAGGCAACCCTCCTTTTGTAATTTAATTTTCAAAGAAGCTTTGGGTCACAGCAGAGCCACAGACAAAATACAAGACATTCTTATATACCCAACCCCCTCCTCCATTTCTCCCCATACCGAAATTGTTTTGTATGTGAATGGCAGCCCCAACATAACTGACATACAGATAGTGAAACATAATTCCTCAACATTGTCATTGGTCCACATCAAGGTCCCCATTTTAGATCGTACACTTTTGTGGTTTTTGATGCCTGTCATCTTGTCCCGTATCCACCACCGCAAGGCAATGGAAAACACTTCCACGGGCCATCAAATGGCCTATATTCAATCTGCTGTGTCCCTCCCCACCACCCCTGGGCCCACAACACCATCCGGCTCAACTCCCCGGATGACAGGATTCACAGATTCCCGACATAGAGTGTCCTGGCTCACCAGTTCATCCTCCACTGTGAACCATCCCTAACACATCATTTAAATGCAAGAGTCGAAACATAGGAGAACTTAAAGAATAAAAAACAGAAAAAAAATTTATAAGACTAAAAATAGGAGAAATAAAATAAAACAAAATTTAAAAAAATTTATTAAAAAAAAAAGAAAAAAGAAAACTAGACGTTTCCAGTGGACTGGACTCTTCAAACTATGTGAAAAGAAAATAAAAGAAAAGAAAAAAAATAAAATAAGAAAAAAATAAAAATACTAAAAACAATAATAGTGAAATGTGTCTCCCCAACATTGTCATTGGTCCACAACAAGGTCCACATTTTAGTTCGTGTACTTTTATAAATTTTGATGACTTTCACCTTGTCCCGTGTCCACCTCTGGAAGGCAATGGAAAACACTTCCATGGGCAACCAAGCCCTTCATTTAATCTACCCCATCCCTCCCCACCACACCCGGGCCCACAATGTCCTCTAGGCTTGACTCTCCAGATGACAGGAGTCACAGATTCATGCCACATAGTAACCTGGCTCACTGGTTCATCCTCCACCTGGAAACATCCCTGCTCCCATGCTGCACTCCTGTCTATTTCTGAGTGAAACAGACCTATAAAAATGGGGATCCCATTTCCTTCCTCCCTGCCAAGCAGGTTCTCCGCCCGCTGACTCACTACACCACTACAGAAAGAACATTCTTACACGTCCCCAAGGCCCCCTGTAAATAAACCCCACTGATTGCACCCCAACATTCTCCCCCAATCTGATACACCTCCCCTGCACTCTGTGACAAGAGCACTCCCACCACTTCAGTCTCCACCCCTCAGCCCCGCATCCCAAGCATTCATCCGGACCCCCCTCCATCCTCCAAGCATCCTGAGCTCTCCAAGCTGCCCCTCCCAGTCCTCCCAGCCAGCCACCCTGCACCACAAAACCAGACCATATCACCACCCACCTGTCCCATTCCTGTAACACACAGCCACGCTCTATCACCTTGCCACAGATTATGTCCCTCTGGGTGATATCCCACTACTTTCTCTTCTCTTTCTCTTTCTTTTTAAACCTATTTTTCAGTCCCTAGTTCTCAGGGACTGCCCAATTTCCTTTATTCATATCAGTGAGGTCATGTACAGCTCATCCTTCAATGCCTGACTTGCTTCGCTCAAAAAGAGGTCTTCAAGATTCATCCATGTTACCCTGTGTGTTTGAACTTTGCTCCTTCTTACTGCTGAATAGTATTCCATTGTATGTATGTACCACATTTTGCCTATCCGTTCATCTGCTGTCAGGCACCTGGGTTGATTCCAACTTTTGGCAATTGTGTACATCGCTGCTATGAACATTGGTGTACATATATCTGTTCATGTCTTTGCTTTCAATTTTTCTGGGTATATACCCAGCAGTGGAATTACTGGGTCATATGGAAGATGTATATTTAGTTTTTTAAGGAACTGCCATATTGTCCTCCACAGTGGCTGTACCAATCCACAATCCCACCAGCAGTGGATGAGGGTACCCATTCCTCCACAACCTCTCCAGCATTTATAGTCTGCAGTTTTTTTAATAGTTGCCATTCTGATGGGTATAAGATGGTATCTCATTGTAGTTTTGATTTGCATTTCTCTTATCGCTAGAGATGCCGAGCATTTTTTCATGTGCCTTTTAGCCATTTGTATTTCTTCCTTGAAGAAGTGTCTTTTCAGGTCACTTGCCCATCTTTTAAATGGGTTGTTAGTTTTTTTATTTTTAAGGTGTAGGATTTCTTTATATATGCAAGATATGAGGCTCCTATCAGATATATGGTTGCCAAATATTTTCTCCCATTGGGTAGGCTGCCTTTTTATTTTCCTGATAACATCCTTTGAGGTGCAAAAGGTTTTAATTTTAAGGAGATCCCATTTATCTATTTCTTCTTTTGCTGCTCTTGCTTTGGGTGTGAAGTCCATAAAACCATTTCCTATTACAACATCCTGTAGATGCTTCCCTACATTATCCTCCTAAGTTTTTATGGTTTTGGCTCTTATGTTTAGATCCTTGATCCACCTTCAGTTAATTTTCGTGTAGGGTGTGAGATGGTATTCCTCTCTCTGTTTCTTGCATATGGATATCCAGTTCTCCATGCACCACTTGTTGAAGAGGCCATTCTCTCCCCACTGAGTGAGCTTGGTGGCCTTGTCAAATATCAGGTGACTGTATATGTGAGGATCTGTATCAGAACTCTCAATTCGGTTCCACTGGTCAATGTGTCTATCCTTGTGCCAATACCATGCAGTTTTCACCACTGTAGCTTTGTAGTATGTTTTGAAGTCAGGTAGTGTGATACCTCCTACTTCATTTTTCTTTTTCAATTTGTCTTTGGCAATTCAGACCTTCTTACCTTTCCAAATAAATTTTGTAGTTAGTTTTTCCAATTCCTTAAAAAATACAGTGTTAATTTTTATTGGGATTGCATTAAATGTGTAGATTAGCTTTGGGAGGATAGACGTCTTAATGATATTTAGTCTTCCTATCCATGAACAGGGAATATTCTTCCATTTATTAACGTCTTCTTTGATTTCCTTCAACAGTGTTGTGTAGTTTTCCACATATAAGTCCTTTACATCTTCAGTTAAATTTATTCCTACGTATTTATTCTTTTTGTTACCATTTTAATGGTATTTTTTTCTTGATTTCCTCCTCAGATTGTTCATTGTTAGTGTACAGAAATGCTACTGATTTTTCAGCATTGACTTTATAGCCCCAACGTCACTGAACTCCTTTATAAGATTTAGCAGCTTAGTTGTAGATTTCTCGGGACTTTCTAAGTATAGGATCATGTCATCTGCAAATAGTGAAATTTTTACTTCTTCCTATCCAATTTGGATGATTTTTATATCTTTTTCTTGCCTCAGTGCTCGAGCATGTACTTCTATGACAATGTTAAAAAGAGCGGTGATAGTGGGCATCCTTGTCTTGTTCCCGATCTCAGAGAGAAGGCCCTTAGGATTTCCCCATTGAAGATGATGTTATCTTTGCGTTTTTCATAAATCGCTTTTATCATCCTCAGGAAGTTTCCGTCTATTCCTATCTTTGTAGTGTTTTTATCAGGAAAGAGTGTTGTATTTTGTCGAATGGTTTTTCTGCATCTATGGAGATGACCATGTGATTTTTTTCTTTCAGTTTCTTTATGTGGTGTATTACATTGTTTGATTTTCTTATGTTGAACCATCCTTGCATATCCGGGATAAAACCCACTTGGTCATAGTGTATAATGCTTTTGATATGTTGTTGGATGTCATTAGGAAGTATTTTGTTTAGGATTTTTGTGTCTAGGTTCATTAGAGAGATTGGTCTGTAATTTTCCTTTCTTGTGGTGTCTTTATTTGGCTTTGGTATTAGGGTAATGTTGGCATCATAGAATGAGTTAGGGAGTGTTCCTTCTGTTTCTACTTTTTGGAAGAGTTTAAGCAGGATTGTTGTTAGTTCTTTTCTGAAAGTTTGTTAGAATTCAGCTGTGAAGCCATCTGGACCTGGGCTCTTCTTAGTTGGGAGGTTTTTGATGACTAAATCTATCTCTTTACTTGTTATTGGACTGTTGAGTTCATCGATTTGTTCTTTCGTCAGTGTAGGCTGCTTGTGCCTTTCCAGGAATTTGTCCATTTCCTCTAAATTATCATTCTTGTTGGCATATAATTTTTCAAAGTATCCTCCTATGATATTCTTTAATTCAGTGGGGTCAGTAGTGATCTCCTTTTCTTCATTCCTTATTTTATGTATTTGCATTTGCTCTCTCTTTTTCTTTGTTAGTCTGGCTAAGGGTTTGTCAATTTTATTGGTCTTCTCAAAGAACCAGCTTCTGCTTTTATTTATTTTTTCTAATCCTTTCACATTTTCTACTTCATTTAGCTCTGCTTTGATCTTAGCTATTTCTTTTTTTCTGTTTCCTTTCGGATTAATTTGTCATTGTTTTTCCAGTTCTTTCAGGTGTTCAGTTAATTCTTCAGTTTTAGCTCTGTCTTCTTTTTTCGTATATGCATTTCGAACTATAAATTTTCTTCTTCGTACTGCTTTGGCCACATCCCACAGGTTTTGATATGTTGTGTTGTCATCTTCATTCGATTTGAGGTAGTTACTGATTTCCTTTGAGATTTCCCCTTTGACCCACTGTTTTTCCAAGAGTGTGTTGTTTAATTTCCATATCTTCATACTTAATCTTGTTCTCTGGCCCTTAGTGATTTCCAATTTCATTCCATTGTGGTCAGAGAAGTTGCTTTGTATAATCTCAATCATTCTGAACTCATTAAGAGTTGTTCTATGGCCTAGCATGTGGTCTATCTTGGAGTATGATCCATG
>PVKH010045327.1:0-10514 GCA_004027955.1 Chaetophractus vellerosus | reverse complement strand
TCTATTTACATTAGGTATGCATTAAGTCTTTGATGTTAGCTTTTTCTTTTTTAAAAAAATAAGCATTAATGACTATAAAGTTACCTCTCAGCACTGCCTTCACTATATCCCATAACTTGCTATGTTGTGTTCCCATTTTCATCCTTATTGAAAAATTCACTACTTTATTTGCAATTTTTCATTTGACCCATTGATTTTTTAGTAGTGTTTTGTTTAGCTTCTATATATTTGCAAATGTCCCCCTTTCCCATCTATTATTGATTTCCTGCATCATTCCATTATGATCAGAAAAGGTGCTTGGTATAATTTCAATCATTAAAAAAATTTATTTAAACTTGTTTTGTGACTCAACATGTGGTCTATACAGGAGAAAGATCTATGAGAATTTGAGGAGAATGTATATTCTGTTGGTTTCATGTTCAATATTTTATATATGTCTCTTTGGTCTATCTCATTTATCATATGGTTCAAATGCTCTGTTTCTTTGTTGATCTTTGATAAAGTTCTATCTGTTCATGTTAATAGCATTTTGAAGTCTCCAATTACTATTGTAGAAATATCTATGTATTATTTCAGTTCTGTCAGAGTTTACTCAAGTATTTTGGGTAAAGTGCAGAGATACTCATATCTTTTCCTCCTCACACATGGATTTTCCTTTTTATTAATATAAAATCATATTTTGCATTTCATAACTTGCTGCATTTAAAATCTATTTTGTCTTATATTAGTATAGCTACCCTGTTCTCTTTTGTTTACTGTTTGCATGAAGTATCTTTTCCAACCTTTCACTTTCAGCCTATTTATATCCTTCAGTCTAAGACAAGTCTACTGAAGAAAGAATATGGAAATCTTATGTTTTTAATCCATTCTGTCAGTCTGTATATTTTGATTAGGAAGTTTGATCCAATAACTTTTACAGTTGTGTGCCTGTCATTCCTCCCCCACTAGCAGATAGAACCACTAGCAGAAATCAGAAATGAAAATAAAAATATGAGTACCTCAATCAACAAGAGAATATAATTGAAATTTATTGAACATTCCATGTAACAACAGCAGAATGTACACTCTTCTCAACACCTTTTAACATTCAGAAGATAGACCATTACCTGGACTATAAACAAAGATCAAGAAATTTAAAATATTTCAAATAATTCTGAGTGTTATCTATGACAATAATGGAATCAAACTGGAAATAAATAATAGGAAAACAACAGAAAAAAATTTAAATATATGCAAAAAAATATACTTCTAAGTAATGCAAGGATCATAGAGGAATTCTCAAAGAAAATGCTGTGAGAATAAAACTCTCAACAGAACTTTAAACCAAACTAAACTATCATTTGGAAGTAAAAGCCAAATGAAGACATGTTGAGTTACACACACTAAGTTCTATAACTCTTACTGACATAAATTCTTATTAAGTATTTCAGGATGAAAGAAGTCAAACCCAGTGGAAATGTTGACATACAAGCAGCAATTTTGATAAACAAAATTGGTATTTTGAGAAAAAAATAAAAATGCAAATATGAGAATAACAATAACAATGAAAGGATAGGAATACAAGCAGGTTTGATGAGCAAAAAATAAAATGTGGAAAGCACTGATTAAATATTTAAACCATAACATTTGTTGTTCCTACTTCTTTTTGTAAATTCACTTAATTATAGTGAAGAGCTTGCTTTGGTTCTATTTTCAAAGCACAAATACAGAAGGACCAAGTGTGGGGGGATAAGTAATAGCAACAACGTTTTGGAAGCTGGAAACCAGGATGATAACCAGTTAATACTAATACTAATTCTAATGATTTACTCTACCTAAATCAGCAGAAAACTAAGTGTGAATGGGAGAAACTCATAGCTACTGTGTTAGGCGTCACTGAGTAGATCTCAACCCTGATGTAACAAAGGATGGCAAACTTTTTATGGGTTACGAGTGGATTATTAGTTGAAAAGCACCAGAAGATGGAAGGAAGGTTGACCGCCATGAAGAATGAATTATTTACTGAGGTTACAATTTGGATCACTTTTTCTGAATTTTTCCTTTGAGCTATTTAAGGTCCATCTGGAGTCAGTAAGGTCCAGGAGATAGGAAGAGAAAGTAAGAAAATAACTAGTTAGGGGCTTACACAGTATGCAAAAATTATCTAGCACTCATTCCTCTTTCAGTAACAGGGAAGCAGTGGACTATAAGAGACTGAATTTTATCTGCTTATTATTTCCAAAAGACTCACATTTCAACTCTCACTCATACACAAAAAAATCTGGGAAAATATTATTAACCCTTTTAAAAAATTAAGTTATTATAAATTTACAAAAGAAGGTACCTGAACTTTAGTAACACAGCTGGAACATGCCACAGTGGTGGGAGGAAAGATTTGATTTAGTTTATTTTCTGTTTTTTTGTTGTTCATTAATCTCATGATGATGAAATCTGGACTTTTATTAGAAGAGATTAAGAAGCTGCTGGAGGTCTGGTTCTCCTGGCACCAGTCCAATGTTAATCAAGGATCTGGGATCATCACACCATCCAAAGATCTGAGTAGGACATCATATTTTTTAAAAAAGATTTTATTTATTTATTTATTTATTTATTTATTTATTTATTTATTTATTTATCCTCTCCCCTGCTGCTTTTGCTTGCTGTATCCATTTTGCTGTGTGTTTTTCTGTGTCTGCTTGTCTCCCTTTTTTGCATCATCTTGCTGTGTCAGCTCACAACACTGTGTGGGCTGTCAGCTCAATGAACCATGTATGTCAGATTGCCTTCACCAGGAGGCCCCAAGAATCAAACACAGTACCTCCCTTATGGTAGACAGGAGCCCAACCACTTGAGCCACATCCATTTCCCAGGAAATATTTTTGATGGATGTGCAATGTTCACTCATCAATGTGGCAAAAACTGTCAAGAAGGAAGCTTATATAGTGAGAATAACATGTTCATCTCCAAGAGATGTTTCATTTGGAAGACATGTGGTCCCACCATCTAACTGAAATCACTGGTTCCCCTGTTAGAGCTTGTTAGGGATAAAAGTGGTTTTGGCTAATTTCAAAGCTTCTTTTATTCTCATAAGAATTTTATGAGGCATTCTTGACAAGAGTACTCATACTGGAATTTCCTGGAAAAACTAGAATGTCCTAATGCAATTTTTCCAAATGGAGCAGCATATTTTGTGGAACAGATATATATGGACTGTTGGTATTTATATTCACTAGGTTTCCCTCAGAGTCATGTAATCTGTCAGCTAGATTAAATCCTGATAAATGAACTTGGCCAGGCAGGTATGGACTAATTCTACATGAAAGTTCTACATGAAAGTTGGTGTTATTGCAAAGGATGCCACTTGTGTGAGTGGAATTCATGACCTGGTACAAAGTTTTGTCATTAATGACACACTGTTCAATTCTTGTGGATATTCAATGACTGAAACAAAATGGAATGGAATTTATTGGACTATTTATATCACTCCAGAACCAGAAGTTTCTTATATTAGTTTTGAAACAAAATTTAGTCTGACCTCCTGTGATGACCTGATAAGGAAGGTTGTGGAAGTCTTCAAGCAAGGAAAACTTGTGACCACCTTGTTTATAAATCAGAGTTCTAAATGCTGCACAGTGCTTCCATCATCCCTGAAGATTGAGGATTTTTAATGTCTTGATTGCCAGAGTGCTGTGTTCAATGATTGCAGCTCTGTTTTCACCAGCTTTGCTAAGAATCAGCAACAATATTAGAACTGATTAAGAAAAATGAAGAAAAAAATGCTAAAAAGAGAACTTACATAGAAGAAGGTGGTGGCTGATTTCTAGATATTGACACTGGGAACATACATTCCACATACACCATCTTGAATTTGCAGGTAGTTCTATATTTAATCATAGTGTAAACACTTTGAATTGTTGTATTCATTATATCAAGGAACTAGGTATATCCTCACACCAGGTATCATCCAAAATTCCCCACAGACAAAACTTTCATCCTCATTAGGTGGCGGCTTCAGCCTAACCATCTGGGACTGTTCTTTTCAATTGCTGCCTGAATTCTACATCCAGTTATATCCAATTTCTAGAATATGTTCTCTACTCATGCTATTGAAACTAATGTTTACTTCATACAGATGGTATTTTGCAACAGCAATTAAAGTGCTTCTTCCATGAGTCAAGATCTCTTAAGAAAATGGTTGTAGTTATTAATTTTGTAAAATGCTTTAACATTATTGTCCACTCCATTTGTAGTCCTTGCCATGGGTTTCCTTTGCCATAGCCCCCCAAGTAAAGCAAGAAACTCTTATACTGTGGGTTTATACTAATCTCATACCACAGAAGGAAAAGGGGAGTTAACCCTGGTCCCAAATTTCTTTTAAGGTCAAGTGAATTTAGACTCCTTTTTATTGTCTTATGACAAAAAACATTAGCATATTGTAGCTTGAGAATAGGGTGCATGAGCATAACTATACAGAAATTTATACCATGCTTTCTTCACCAGTAAATCAGTAAATAAGATTAGCTTATCATGAGCATCATGCTTTTAGGAATTTGCTAAGTAGTATAAATGGTGTTTATCCCATTAATTTAATAGAGAGATTTAGCATAAAGTTTGTACTGGATTCAGTAAGTTAAATGAACTTGGGTCATTCACTCCACCTTTTTGTTTAGCAACAATTCCCATTAATTATCCCTAAGAATACACTGAAACCTTTGGTCCAATGCAGAATCAATGGCTATTCTGACCAATCCTGTAGCTGAAAGTTCTATGACTTTGTTATTGTTGATAATGTTCTGATTTCATCTTTTCTTTCTCCATGATTTGATTGGATAAACCAAGCAACTTCTCTGTATGACAGTGTTCAGGTTATTCAGATGTTCACGGTGAAACAGAACGCTATTCACAAAATATAACATGAATTTCCAAAATAGTCACTTAATAGGGAATGTCAAGAATTGGCATCATTTTAGCTATATTTACAAATTCTGTGAGACTTCAACTGAGAAAAGTGAAACAAACTATATATTTTATTTCTTCTTTTCTTCAACATTTTGATTGTTTCTGGATTGGTGCCATGGGGTTTTGTTCCTTATATATTTATAGATGAATGACATTTCTTCAGTTTTTATAAACAAAAAATTATGTGGTTTGAAGTCAAGTATTTTGAACAATTTTGGCTTATTTTAAGCATGTTGTTGAAAATGTTATTAAAGAAGTTCAGTCAATGTGCAATCAGTTTGTGATTCTGTGAATAGCATAGCACCTAATGTTTTTGTGTTTTGGTTTCTTGAGGACCAATATTCAAATTATATTTTGTTCTTGAACATTATCACAGCAGATTTGATGGAATTTGTTGACTTGTAGTCGTTTTTTTATATTTGTTTTTGTTTTTTTAAGTAGAATTCTACCTAGTATTTATATAGTGCACAAATTTGCATGGGAAAAAGACCAGGGAAATGTAAAGTGTAGATTGGATAGCAATCTAATACTTAGTATGATAGAGGAGGTGAAGTTTTGGTGCAATAAAGTCTCCCTTCATGGTGTTGGACTTAAATCTTTTCAAACAAATTTCTGTTACATGATATAAACTTCAATAAAAGTGTGCTTAATTCATTGTAGCATTCATTAATTGTAACATTCACACTTTTTCTGCTCACATAATCTTAAAATAATATACTTGACCAAATCTCATACATGTAAAGTATTTATAATTGAAGAAACTGATATTTAATTATTTTCTAAAATATTTTGCAGGATTATTATCAAGACATAAAATCTTGTGAGAATGTATGATAAATTTGTATTCCAAATATCAACATTTAAAAAAATGTATTGTAGTTGTAGGTTTACAGAAAAATCTTACAGAAAGTACAGAGAGAGGTCCCATATACACACCCACACACACATAAACAAATGGTTTTCCTTTTAACATTTTACATTAGTATGGTACATTTGCACAAATTAATGAGCAAATATTATTAACTAAAGCCCATAATATACATTAGCATTCCTCAAAAAATTATTTTAATAAAATACAACAGCTGACAAAAAATATCTAGTTAGGAGCATCTAGGAAAATAGTCTAAGATCTGGGGTTAGATGTAGGTCAGTGACCTCCAGTCATGAAGAAGACTATATAAAGTTTAGTAAAACATAAGAGAAGTAAAGACAGCATTGTTTAGAGTATAAGTGGAAAGTCATATTCACTGAATTATGAGATCCCCCTCCTCAAACTTATTCTCTCACTTTGTCTTACAATCCTGACAGCCAGTCTTATCATTCCAATACTAAGAATGTTTTTTATTCTCAGGAAATAGACCACCCTAAAGGAAATACCTCAGGATACTAATAATTAGTGTCCTCAAATGAATGAACCTCTTGAATTACAGTTCTATGAGACCTAATATTTATAAAAGTTGCTCAGGATAGCAGTCCCTCAAATTCATAGAAAAGCAGAACTCACCAGAGTTTGAGAAAATTTTCTAAAGTAAATGCAAAGTCCAAAACAAATTCACAGAACAAAAGGTGGGAGCAAAAATTCAAGGAATAAAATGATTCTTTCAAAAAAAATCTGTAATTCAACTATTCTGAGAGAAAAAAAACTAAGAAGAGGTATAAAATTAGCATGGTATGTTATAAAAGGAGATTATTGAAATAAAAAAGCAACAGTTCTCTAACATTTAAATGATGATAATGGAAATCACAAAGTTAAATATGTCAATATGAAGAAAAGTTTAGAAGAGATAATAAAGTTACAAATTTAAAATTTCAGTTCAGGAAAGTCAAGTTCCAAACAATAGGAAAAGTTGAGGCAAAGAAGAAAAAAAAAAGGATGAATGTGCAGTGTCTGGCAAAGGAGTATGAAACATTGATGGGCCCTTGTTACTGAAGACTAGCCTTATGAGTCTTTGCTCTTGAAACTTAAACAGCATAGTGTTATGGGGTGCCTAAGAGTTGCCTCTTGAGAACCGCCTTATTGCTCAAATGTGGCCTTTCTCTATGCCAAACTCAGCGTATGAATGCATTACCTTCCTCCCGGCATGGGACATGACTCCCAGGGATGAGCCTCCCAGGCAACAAGGGTATACTAACAAATGCCAATGGGCAGTATGACTGGAAAAAGACTTTGGATAAAGGGAGAAATGTTAAAGACAAATGAGTTCATAGGCCTAAGAGACTTCAAAGTGAGTCAGGCAGTCAACCCAGAGGTAACACTTATGTAGATCCCAGTAGGACCTCCTAGGCTTCCAATATGGATGTCACCCTAAACAGAGGGCCCCATGAGGGCTTTGGTGACATCCAGGTCCTATATCAGGGCAGATAGCCCCAGAGTTTGGTGCCTTACCAGTGGGCCCTAATTTGGAATCCTTGCTCCTGAGAGTGACAGAGTCTGACTGAAATATGTCTTCATTGCACATGGTCCATCTGTCTCTTCTATTCAAACCTATATTTGATGCCAAAGTTTATGTGTACTTCTATAGACCAGAGACTATGGGCTGTCCATGTGCCAACTGGGTCCAGACACTGTGGACCTGCAACTCCTATGCTACAACTCAATGGACTCACCCAGGACACCTAGTTTGGACTTGATGATGGACGATGGCTATCCTGGGGAATGGAGAGAGCCTGCAGCTGCAGGCAGGATAATCTCTTCCATTGTATCCATGGTATATAAGCCCCCTCCCACTTGGTGGTGGAGGGTACATCACTCTTCTAGACTCCTCAGGATTGGGGGAAGAAGTATGGACTAGCATGGACTTGGTGTCCTGTTATAAAGTTGTGGTTCATGCAATGGAAGAAATTACAAAATCATGTGGATTCAGTGGCCACTGGACACTTTGGGGGCAGGGAGAGGGAAGGGCAGTTGTAATACAGAGGCTTTTTTAGGACTTGGGAATTGTCTTGGGTGATGTTGCAATGGAGGATATAGGCCATTTTATATCATCATGTATCATGCAGAACTGTGTGGGAGAGAAAGTGGTCTACAGTCTGAACTGTGGTCCATGCATGTTGTCAAACCCCCAAAATGTGTATATCTATTATAGGTGATGTGTCACGCTGATGAAGGATGTATATGTGAGAGGTTGTGGGAAGTGTAGGAGGTGGGTACTCCTAAAATTTCTTTGTAACATTTATGTAAATTGATGTGTGCTAAAAAAAATTAAAAAGAAAACAATAGAAAAAATCAAGAAAATATTCTGGAATTTAAAAACTTAAATTAAAAGATTGAAAGGCCCCTCAAGTGCCCAGTACACCCAATGAAAATAATCCACATATAAACTTATTATCAGGAAATTTTAATATAACAGTTATGAATGAAGAGCATAAAATCTTCCAGCAGGAGATAGAGTTTATGCATAAAAATATATACAGTTGAAATAGTATTCAGGGTCTTACCAGCATTACTGAAAGATAGAAGACAATGGAGCAATGTCTTAATAATCATAAAGGAAACTGATTTTCAACATAGAAGGCTACACTTAATCAAATTTCCATCATCTGAGAAGATAACACACATTTATTTTCAGACATGCAAAATCCCATAATTTCCCTCCAAATTACCTTATTTATGAACATAATGAATGCTATGCTCCAGCAAAATGAAGGAGTAAACCAAGAAAGAGAAACACATGGAATCCAGACAAGGGATTGATTTTGGGAAAAAGAAGAGTTAAAAATTAAGGGACATCCCAGAAGGAAAGTTCTGCAGCTGAGCAAGAAAGCGGTCTGTATAGGAACAAGAGGATAGAGGCTGCATAAGGATGACGTATGAAGAAATAATTGAAAGCACTCAAAAAGTGTTTGCAATATTGAGGTTAATTATTGAAAGGAATGATGATATAATGGATAAATTCCTGGAATCATCTGAAGAAACAATATTGACCCTAGAAATAATAGAAGACTTCAAGAACAAATCACAGTTAATGAATTTGAAAGAGTCATTAAAACCTCCACAAAATGGAAAACCTGTGACTAGATAGCTTCATAGGTGAATTCTATCAATTATTTAAGGAGATATAATAATCTTGCTCAGACACTTCCATAATATAGAACAGGAAGGATACTACCAATACCATCATCCTAATTCCAATGCCAAATAAAGATTTTACATAGAAAGAAAACTACATAAAAATCTTTAAAAACGAATAAAGGTGCAAAAATCCTCAAAAAAATACTTGCTGAGAGTTCCAAAAACACATGGAAAAATTATATGTCATGATCAAATGGTATTTAAAACAGGAATGCAATGGTGACTCAACAGAAGAACATCAATCACTGTAATATACCACATTAATAAATTAAAGAAGAAAAATGACTTTCTCATGTTAATAGGTACAGAATTGACAATTTGAAAAAATACAACTTCCCTCCTTGACACAAAACACTCCATAAGTTACAAATAGAATGAAACATTCTCAATATGACAACATGCATATATGAAAAAACCACATTGAAAATTGCACTCAATGGTTAAATACTGAAAGTTCTCCTGCTGATATCAAGAGCAAGACAAAGAAGATCACAAAAAGAAGGGACCCAAATATGAAAGGTAGAAGTAAAACTTTCACTATTCTCTGTGAGGTGATCCTACAATTATCAAATCCTGAAAAGTCACAAATAAACTATTAGAAATTATAGACAATTTCAGCAAAGTGGCATGATACAAGATTAATATGAAAAATCAGTAGCATTTCTATACACTATTTTAAAAATATTATTTATTTATATATTTTAAAACATATTTAGATTATACAAATGTCACATAAAAAATATCAGGGATACCCATATGCCCCATTTCCACACATCCCACATTTTCCCACATTAACAACATCCTTCATTAGTGAGGTATATTCATTGCAATTGATGAATAAATTTTGGAGCATTGCCACTAAGCATGGATGAAAGTTTGCATCATAGTTTACACTCTCTCCCACACAATTCTCTTTGGTATGACAAGATTAATAATGGCCTGTAACTGTTGTTGCAATGTAATTCAGTACAATTCCCAAGTCCCAAAAATGCCCCTATATTACACCTGTTTTACCCTCTCCCTGCCCACAGAACCTCTAGTGGCCACTGCCTCCACATCAATGATATAAAATTTTTCCCCATTGCTAGAATCACAATAAACCTCTAGTAGAATACCAGTAAGTCTCCTGTAGTCCATAGTTCATTCCCAAATCCTGAGGATTCTGGGAGGGTGATGTTCACTCCAACTCTAATTAAAAGGGGGCTGTGACCCCATAGTGCTGATGGAGGGGAATCTCTTGAATCCAGTTGTACACTCTCTTGGTTCCTTGGTATGGTAGTTGTCCATCATCACCTCCTTGTTATTTGTCCTGAGTGAGACCAATGAACTGGAAAGTAGGATTTGAAACTCCATTAAGATTTGGAGCTTAGCTGGTACATGGATGGCCCAAAGACATAAATCTCTTTGATGTACAAATATTTAACCTAGTACTAATTATAGATTCAAATAGAAGGACAGAAGAGCCATGTGTAGGGAAACCACAACTGAATCCTCCTCTGTCATA
>PVKH010045326.1:0-10503 GCA_004027955.1 Chaetophractus vellerosus | reverse complement strand
CATATATATGTATACATAAAGATAAATGTTATACTGTACATGGAGAGAATGCACATGCAATATCTCATAATAATAATGAACCTCAAAAATCCTAAGCTTTATTGGATAATCTTATTTTTCTAGTAATACTGATATTCTTTTTTTTTAATTAATTAATTATTTTCAAAGATACATCGATTACATAAATGTTACAAAAAAATTTTAGGGGTACCCATATGCTGTACCTCCCACACCTTCCACAACCTTCCACATATACATCCTTCATTAGTGTGGCACATCATCTGCAATGGATATACACATCCTGGGGCTTTGCCACTAAGCATGGACCATAGTTCACATTGTAGACCACACTCTCTCCTACACAGTTCTGCATGTTATATGATGATATAAAATGGCCTATATTTGTCATTGCAATGTCACTCATATTCTAATGCTTGAACTATTATAAAGTGGTTTAATGAAAATCAATTATTACATCAATTAGGTCAAAAGAGTGCTTTCAAATGAAAAGATATCCAAATATAAATCCAAAAAAAGCCAAATAAAAACATGATAGAGTCTTAAATTTTTATTGGAATATCTTCTTGAAATTTTATTTATTATTTATTGATTGATTGATTTATCTATTTTTTAAAATACCAATTTTTTAGGACTGGCCACAGTAAAAACTATAAACAAATACAATTCATAGCAATGAGCACTCATGGTGCTTAAATTGTGGTTTTGAATTTTAATTTCTCCCATGAAGTGAGCAGAGCTCCTTGCAAAAATGTTTGATGCAATTTGGGGCCAAGAAATGTACAAGAAAAATATGCTCTTTTCGACCAAGAAAACAAGGAAACTAAACTTAAAATATTATAGTACTGGGTGTATTAGCTTTCCACTGCTGTGTAACAAATTATTGCATATTTAGTCACAAATACACTTTTTAAAAAAATCTTGCAGTTTCTGTGAGTCATGAAACAATGTAAAGTTCAGTTGGGTCCTCTGCTCAGGGTCTTCAACAAGCTGAAATCAAGGTGCTGATTGGAACTGAGATTTCGTCTAAGTCTCAGGTCCTCTTCCAAGCTAACTGATGTTGACAGAATTCATTCCCTCCCAGTTGTAGGACAGATGTCTCTGTTTCACTGTTGTTTGTTTGCTCGGAAACCATTTTCAGATCCTAAAGACTATCCTCACCTCCTTGCCATCCAGCCTACTCCATAAACATTTTACTGTATGGCTGTTTTCTACCTTCTGGGCCAGCTGGAGAGTGTCTGCTGCTGATTGTTCTCTTTTAGGGGCTCATCTGATCAGGTCCGGTCCACCCAGGAAGATTTCCATTTTGATTAACTCAAAATCACTTAATTATGGACCTTAATTACATCGATAATATCCCTTTTGCCACATAATGTTTGATATTCCACCATATTTGTAAGTCTCACCCAAACTCAAAGGGAAGGGATTATTCAGGGTGTGTGTACCAGGAGGCAGGAGCTCATTGACATGTTAAAAGTCTGCCTACCAGAATATAAGCAACAAAAATTAATACCTATAGTGGGCTGAAATACATCAATTGTATAAAGAAGAATAACGAGGAGTATAATAATTACACTTAAAGAAGACCTAATTTACTATCTTTGGATATCCCTTCAGATTCAGTCATTTTGGTTATTGAACAAAGTGAAAGAAACAATCAGGTATTTGTTCTACTTTTTTTGTACAAACTAATTTAATATAACCAATTAGCTGATGACGGATAGCTCTGTTTAGAAGAATTTCTAGTAATAATTTCAGAAAGAATGATAGAATTAGAGAGTTACCACTTTATAAATACTAATGAAATAATGGATCTAGACAAGTATAAATATCTGTTAAACCAATAGGAGAAGGATTAATGGAGAAATTGTCAGTGGGCAGAGATGATAACACTTAAACCCACTGATCTATATAAATAGCACTAAAATCCATATGATCATACAGTATATATACCCTGGATAAAGCAGTAGGAAGTTTATTGGATAGTCTACATACTTATTTCCCCTAGTGTATTGGACATGAGTATAATGCAGCATCTTGACTAACATTTTACAGAATTATGGGCACTGAAATATGGAGATCACCACAATGATGTAAATTGCCAAATGAAGAATGTAAGATATTCATTAGGACAAATACAAGTTTCTTCCAAAAAAATGGCATAATTCTTTTTAAAAATGGGAACACGTATAAATTAAAAGGGACTTAAGGGACATAACAAAATGCTATTTGTGATTCAGTCTGGATCCTGCTTCAAAAACTAAACATAAAAGTATGATTTTTTTTCAAATGATACCCAACGTTGTATTTGAGTATGATCTAGAATTAGATATAAAGTATTATTTTAAATTTTGTTACATGTGCTTTATGTTGAAAATAATCCTATCTTTTAGAGTTACCCACTAAAGAATTTACAAATGAGAAAATACAGAGTTTGCTTAAAAAGGGGATGGATTGATAAAACCAGATGAGCAATATGCTGATAAGTATTGAAGCAGATGGCACATTGGGATGTAGTATTCTATTTCTTCTATTCATGTATATGTTGGAAAAATAAATCCACAGCTGGCAATTTGCAGGATTTGGACTGCTGGTCATAGTTTGCTGAATCTTGCACTAAGCTAAATTCAAATCATTGGTACAAATTCCATTAAAACCAATACTGGTAGCAATTAAGATTTTTAAAACTTACTTTTTGCTACCTGTTGAAAAGCATTCTTGAATGTTGCAATTATACAGATAAAAATGTTATGCCTACCCTAAAATACCTTGCAAACAAGAAGTGGTGTGAAATGTGCACACACACACACACACAATTGCATTCAAGTGATTTGGTTAGTTTTGTGTATGCACATGGCCACGTAATATTCATTCAGCTTTGTGCTGCAATGCTGTTTTTTTTTTTTTTTAAGGTTTTGAGTCCTCATAGCAAGTAAAAACATTATTTTCTACCTAGACATTTTTCTAATTTCTGGTCACTGAATGAAGCTGATTAGTGCCTAATAATGATAATTCAGACATTATAATAAAAGCTTTTCAGGTGTGGCAACTCAAAAAGAAGTATTTTGATTCTGGTTTAGGTTAGGTTTGAAAAACAAATACCTATTAGGAAACATCAAAGGCAATTAACCTAATGTAATGAAAGTTCAAAATGAAATACCAGTCTTGTGCCAATAAACTGATTACAGAATACGCTGGGTATTTGGATACCAAGGAGGCAAAAGGAATCCAAGAACTTGCCAAAATGTGCACACACCAAATGAGAGGAATTTGTGGGCCAGAACACGTTTGAGAAGTTGGTCCACTAACCAGCCAACATGAATTCCTGCATATGTTTTAGATAGTAAGTGCTATCCAACAGAAACAGAAAAGGTGGTCCCACTGAGATATTTCAAATTCCAGGCCATCACCCTTTAACTTAACTAGACAAATTCACAACAAACACATAGGCATTTTGAATAAGTATGGAATGGAGGAAAATGATTCTCCATACCCTAGCAGAACCATTTTAGTATAAAGTGACACTGGCAAATGTTATTTGGGGAGACTTCAGTAGGAAGAAAGAAGTAACGTTATTTAGAAGGGCCATGTCAAGGCTGCTGTGTGTGGCTCTATCAATAAAGGTATCATACGCGGAAATGGAGAAAAATAGACATAGTACATATTTCAAGTGAAGGTATAACTGTACATTTCTGAATTAATTAGAGGAATCTGGACAAAAGTCGGAGAGGGACGAGAGAAATATGGGATATAGTATATGTAAATTTTTTCAACTTCAGCATGCAAGACTGTATTAAATCTCCTAAATACCAATTGCTGAGCTTGGTATTTCATCTATGTGGGTTGTTGGATCCACTTTGATTTTTTTTCTCTTCAGGCACATAATTGTGTCCCATCCAAATGATCTTTATTCTCTGATTACTCACCTGACAGTTTTAGCTCTCCTAAACGCAGCCTCTCCTCAAAATTGAGGAACATAATTATCTTATAGTTTATATTCTTTACTAACTAGTAATGCATACAACTACAACTTTTAAAAATATTTTCTCATTATAATATCACTCCCAAATATAACCCATGAACAAAATTGAAATTTCATTAATCCACTAATATTGGAAGATTTTTATTAAAGTTGACTTCTATTTCTTTTCTTTTTCTCTGCAAAAGAAAATATATGCCTAGAAAATGAATATTGTTCATTGTTATACTCCAGGGGTTCTTAACAAAGGATCCATGAGCTTGAATTTAAATTTTAAGAAATTATTCTTGTGGGGACATGTTGGTGTGGGTGTGATATATTTATTAAATAATACACAGTATAGTGTGGACTTAGTAAGGGGTTCATGATTTTCCCCTGACTGGCAAAGGGGTCTATAGAACAAAAAAGGTTAAGAACCCCTGTGATAATCCATCAGATGAAAGATGGTAAAGAAAAGCCATAATGCTCTTAAATGGAAATAGTAGCAAGTTCTGGAACCCTGACTAGAAGAATTCATACTTTGAGGGATTTTGTTTGCTTTTTAAATTGTATTAAACTGGATAAACAAAGAATACCTGTGTCTGAAATTAATGATTTTTCTGTTCTTGAATTCTAATGTACGTATTTCAACATATATTGAAATATTTCTACATATAGGGACTCATCTTCTAGGCCTCACTTTCTTATTCTGCTTTAGCTAAAAAGAAAAATAATGTTGGAACAGTGTTAAGCCCCACCGCTAATATATTTTCAGAAAAGTCTCATTATACTGTCCAAAAAGAAAAAAGTCTTCCAAATGCACTGTCACTTTAAAGTTTTTCAAAGTACTTTTAATATTTTACCAATGTGCTCACTCAGTTCCTAATTATTTTTGGATCCTGCTGAGTAATTTTCTCAGCTTCTTAGTATGATGATTTGCATTCCTTCTCACATCTGGGTTCTTTTTCTGCCTTTTATTATATTGTTTGAATTGACATAGGAGCTTCAATTTTATCTTCTTAAGAAAACAAGACAAAACTTTTCTTAAAATTGAAAATCCCCTACAAATGTACAAGTTGTCTCTAGATCTCTTATATTTGCATGCTTTAAAAAATGCAGCAGTAAGGATTACCTTGTATTTTCTTTTTCAGATAAATTTGGCTTTTGGTTTTTGAAAAAATGTACACTCATCATTCTTTAAAGAGGGAATGCATGTGATATATTTTTAGACAGATGGCTTTCAAGCAAAGATGTAAAATATCTCAAGTAAATTCATGAATTTATTTTTTTCTTCTAAAATTTTTTCCATTGGGATATAAAGCTAACTTTTCTTATAAAGTTTGACTTTTCACTTACCTATGCTTGAACTTTAGTACACTTTACCACAGGGAATTTCAAACAAGTATTTCTTACCAAGATAGACTATAATGATGATAATGATAATGAAGAAGATGATACCCACCTGCATAGATTGCTTGAGATTTTTGCCGTTATATTTGTTGAGCAAAATTTCAAAATTAAACAAAATTAAACAAGTAAAATTTCAATCAGAAAAATGAACTGGAATTCAGTAATCCTAACCTTGCTTCTAGCTAGCTTAATTAATCACCTATTATTCTTTATATCCACCGAGGTTATATTCTTTGTAATGACCATGATTTACTATTTTATATTTATTTATTTGTGTTATTGTATTCTGCGCTTTTGTCCCCACTGACTTGAAGTCGTATATTGCCAAGAGTCATTTCTTTTTTCTCTACTAATTTAACCAGCTCCCAGCAAAAAGAGAAAAGAAAGCTCAACTGATGATAGTTTACTGAATTAGTATACTCTCAACATTGAAATACATATTTGACATCTTAAGGTCTTTAAATGTCAACATGAATTATTTATATAATTTAGTAAATATTTTGAACTTAAAGTAAACTCTAAAAAAGATCCAGATCCCAAGGCTTCGCAACCTATCCTGGACAAATGTCCAAAGTATTTATGCTCAAATTGCCAGTCTGTATGGTAGATTCAAAGATAGAATCAGGCATAATGCAAAACACTTCAAGAGTTTAAAATTTATTTGCAAACAGTCAACATAATGAACCTTATGGGAACAATTCAAAGACGTTTGTAAGCAAGTGCTTAAATAGTCTGATATAGAATATAAAACTGTTACAGCTCAAAAATGTGGAGAATAAGAGCTGTATGGAAAAGTCAAATAGTCAGAAAGAGTCCCAGAGAAAATTTGACATTTAAAGAAAGGTAAATTTTATATAAGCAGATAGTAGGGGGAAAGGTATCCCAGTAAAGGGCATTCCCTGCCACCAGTCTCACATAAATAACAGAAATTTTCAGTGATCCCTTTCAGACTATCATTTTCATCTCACACTCTCTTCTTTTGCTGTCCTTGTCTACCTGCTTCCTTGAATCATATAAATGCTAATTACACTAACATTTATTTTTTCCAGCCCAGAAGTCTCTCCTTAGAATCAATCCTGCATATCAATTGGCTAATAGATATTCATTTGAGAAATCTACATAAAGATCACATTCAACATATCCCCAAATAAACTTGTCATTATCCATTTGTCCCCAATTATTTTCTTCTTTCTCATTTCAGAGTCTTATAGCATTATATTAAAAAAAAAAACTCCCAATTTCCCAAAGCCTTGGAATTATCCTTTGAAAGATTTTCCTTTAAATTTGGGATAAAAATGAACCCTTTCAAGTTATTTGTATGATCCATAATTTGTCTTACGTTAACACCATTCTTGTCTTCTATCATATTATGCTTTCCTTGAATTCTCTGCATCAATCAAAAAGTTGTTTTGTTGTTGCTGTTTTTTGTTTTTTTTAGTATGTATTATATTTTCTTTTGCTGAATCCCTTCTACATTCTCTCTACTCAGAAGGAATTTTCCAGAAAAATTTCTCATCTTTCCAGTTTCAGCTTAAACATTACTTCCTTTAGAACGTTTTCACATAGCTTGTATTTTCTTATAAGAACTATTATCAGGCTCTATTGTAACTGTGTGCCAAATTGTTTCCTCACTCGACTTTATTCTATGTTTAACTTTAGTGCATCAGAGATGCTCAATAAATATTGAAAGCGTGAATGAATTTACTGAGTCTCAAGTGAAAGTAATAACAGGAAATGACACAAGGAATACAAGACCTGAACATGGGACAGAATTATATACACCATACATTGAGCATAAAGCAGTAAAAACACATAGCTATGAAAGTGGCAATACCAGGGCTCATTTGCTTTTTTGTATGTACAATAAAAATATTGTGGTGAGTTATGGAAAACAACTACAGAGAAAATTGTTTGTGGCAAATTTGAAAGGGTTGAATCTCCCGTTTTAATTAAAGGTATATATTGTAAGCCTAAGGGGAACCATTATTTTAAAGAGATATGAATAATAAGCCTAGAGTGGAGATAATATGGAATTATAAAAGATGTTGAATTAATCATAAAGTAGGCAGAAAAAGAAGGAAAAATTTAAAAATACAGATAGATATCCACTAGAAATCTGGAAGTTTTTTAAACTCAAATCTATCAATAATTGCATTAAATGTAAATGTATTTTTATTTCAGTGCTGAACATTAGTTTCAGAAGCGTTCCATAGATTCCTTTGGTTTTCCTATATATATGACCATGTTATCTGCAAATAATGAGAGCATTAATTTTCACTTTCTAATCACTATGTCTTTATTTTCTCTCTTATTGAACTGACTTGTTCCTTTTTTTCTGCATTGAACCTAAGTATTGGGAACACACAATATTGTCCTATTTCTGATCAAAGAGAGGAAAGTATTCAGGGTTTTACCAGTATGATGATAGCAGTAAGCTTTGCTAGTTGCATTACACTGTTTAGTGAAAAATTCCTTAATTGCAGAGAGCTATTATTATCAATTAGTATTGAATAATACCAAATGGATTTCCTTCTTCATCTATTGCAGTTATGAAATTGTTTTTATTTTGTTAATATTGTGACTTACAATGTTTCAATTTCAAATAGTAAAACAGCATTTAATTTCATGTATGAACATACTTATTCATGAGGTGTTATTTTTATTTGTAGGTGGATTTGATCTGCTATTTTTAGATTAAACATCTAAGAAAGATATTTGTATGTAGTTTCCTTTACTTTTAATACTATTATGAACAAAATAAATAATTCAACTGCCAGAGATCTGAGGTGGAGAAAAGATAGATGGGCTGGAGACCTTGGGACTTGAATAAAGACCTAGTAGTGTGGTCCCTGCTTGTTGTTACTGCTATTTGTTTCATTGGTTGCTTGGTTGTTTTTATCTTCTTATATGACCTGGCCTGGGAACTAGAGAAACTGGCAACGTGGAAACCCCTCAACAAATAGTCTTCTGGAAATCTACAGTCATTAATCAAATGACTGGGAAAAGGGCAGCCCAGCAAAAAAGGGAACTTTTAACCATATCTATTGTAATACAGGCAAACAACATGAAAAAATCTGTGTCTTTTTCCCTCCTCAGGGGATTGTCAGGGTACATTCCTTTCATCCTCCACAGAACTCCACTGGGCAGAGCCTGAGGGCAAAGAAAGTTCTATCTTCCATTTCTGGGCTCCTTAAGGCTGCACCTCTCCCAACACAAATCTATGTGCAGAGCCCTGACTCCCACCCAAACCTGCAGTAACAAGCAGATGCCCCTCCCAAAAGAAATCTGTGTACAAAGCTCTGGCTCAACTCTCTCCTTCCACCCTTAAAGTAATGAAGAAGCAGTGTCTGTAAGTAAAACACTGACTCATCATAATCATTGACATGATCAAGGAATGAAGCTCTTCACCTGTAGGAAAATGAGATATGATTTTAACTACATAATGTAGCTCTAAGCGCATACATAAAATTAGGAGAAATCATAATGATCATTCAAATTTTTGACACCAATTTGTGGTAAAATAGATGCAAGTACAGTAAAAGATGGTCAGGTTACAATTTCTTGTTATCAAAGCTAATAGCAAGCAGTTTTCACTTCAAAAAGTGTCCTTTGGTAGAAGCAATATTATTCAGTTGAACAAATATCAGAATTGCACTGAAAGAAATGTAAGAACTAAAAAAAATTTTCTATAGAAGGCTTGTTTACTCATATAATAACTGTGAAGAGAAAATAGTTTTGTATAATCTAGGATATATTGAATGCTACATATTTTTAACAACCATACACTTAGTTATTATTTCTCCTAAACTAAAGGCAAGCTGAATTTATGAGCATGGTTGAGCAGTAAAATTTTATTGTCATATAATGGTTTATGTGAATTATTTTGATATAAATTAAGGATGAATTACAATAGCAAATTCAATCTTCATAAAAAATAAATCTTAAATGTATATGTCTAGTGCCAACTTACAAATCCAAAATCATGGCATTCCATCAGATCTAGCTATTCTGTAAAATGAGCCTCTAATAAATTTTTTCTTTGATCTTTCACTATTGAAATAGATTTTACTTACATTTCCAATTTAACATATGTTTTATTGTTTAGAAATAGAATTTTAAAAGTTGAAAAGATTTTAATTAGTGTATTAGTCAAGGTTCTCTAGGGAATCAGAAACGATAGGGGATATCTGTAAATAGTATGTGCGTTTATGGAATTGTCTCACGCAACTGTGGGGATGCACAAGTCCATATTCCATAGGGCTGGGTGCAAGCCGGGAAAGATGAAGGTTTTCCTTGAATTCTCCAGGAGATGCTGGCTATCTGAAGAAGAGATGGTAATTGTCTCTCTGCTGAAATCATTTCTCTTTTTAAGGCCTTCAACTGATTCGACGAGATGTCACTCAGTGCTAACAGCAGTCTCGTCAGTTGATTGTAGATGTAACCAGCCATCTGGTTATTAAATCTACAGCAATCAAATTACTAATGATTAAAGTTCATGAAATGTCCTTGTATTACAGTTAGCCCCGTGCTTGCTTGACCAAAGAATTGGGCACCATGAATTTGCTGAGCTGACACATTTTCCTAACCATCACAATTGGTCTGCAAAAATGTGGCAAAGTGATTTTTATCTCTACTTAGAATATTTGAATTTAGTGATAACATTTTTTTCCTTCTAATCCCCATTTGATGGTTTCTCTTACTTCATAGTATAACAATAAAGAGCCTTTTCAAAATTGTGTGCATGTGAAGTGATGAAGTGTTAAAAATCTCAATTTCCTCTTGATGAACTGGTTTTCCACTAGCATACTCTCACCCTTAAATCTTTCACTAGAGCTAAATATTTTGAATAACATCACATTTCAATAATAATAATGGAAAAAAATTTCTGTTCACCTTGTTTCTGGTTTGATAAATATAATTTAGTAGGCCAGAAATGGAGGTGCTTGTGCTAAGCCTCATATCAGCAAAACCAATATCTAAGTATTTCTATTCCCCAGTGTTTAGAGAACAGATTTTAATCAGCCAATCATCTATCACCAACCCCAATTCTTATGCTGGCTAACTTCCCCATTGCTAAGCAACTGCCTTCACTTCACCATATTAGGAAATATAATCTG
>PVKH010045325.1:0-10515 GCA_004027955.1 Chaetophractus vellerosus | reverse complement strand
ATTGTCATGGATGATGCTGCAATGGAGGATGTAGGCCAGTTTGTATGATCATGTATCATTCAGGAACTGTAAAGAAGAGAGGGTTGTCTATGGCCTGAACTGTGATCTATGTCTGATGGCAAAGCCCCAAAATGTGTGAAACTATTAGAGGCGTTATGCCACACTTAGGAATGTGCATGTAGGGGGTTGTGGGAGGGGTGGGGGGGTGGCATATGGGTACTCCTGGAATCTCTGTGTAACATTTATGTAATCAAAGTATCCTAAAAATGTATATAGATATATAAAAAATAAAAAAATAATTTAAAAAAATCACTTGACCAAGGTATAAAAGTGTGCAGTGCAAAGTGTAAACCATAATGTATATTATAGACCATGGTTAGTAGCAATGCTTCAATATTTGTTCAATTGTAAAAAAGAAATGTACCACACTAATGAAAGATGTTGTTAATGGGAAAAGTGTGAGAAGGGGAGGGGGTGGGGTATATGGGAATCCCCTATATTTTCTATGTAACTATTATGTAATATAAAACTTCTTTAAAAATAAAGCATAAAAGAATCACTTGGAAAAAAAAAAGAGTGAGTCTCTTACAGATAGCTTATAGGTGGCTCATATTTTCTTATCCATTCTGCCAGTCTGTGTCTTTTTATTGGGGAGTTTAATCCATTAATATTCAATTTTATTACTGTAAAGGCAGTTCTTATTTCACCTATTTTGACCTTTGGGTTTTATCTGTCATATTTTATTTTCAGCACTCTTTTGAGACTTTTAGTTACTTTTACTTATGTAATCTTCATTTCTAAACTTCTTCCAAGCCTCTCTCTCCTGTGTTTTCAGACTGTAGCACACCCTTTACTACTACTTGCAAAGCCAGCCTTTTGGTTACAAACTCTCTCAGTTTCTGTTTATCTGTGAATATTCCAAATTCATCCTCCTTTTGAAAGACAGTTTTACCAGATATAAGATTCTTGGCTGGAAGTTTTTCTCTTGCAGTGTCTTAAATATACCACTGTCTTCTTGCCTCCTTGGTTCCTGATGAGAAATCGTCACTGAATCTTATGGGGTGTCCCTTATACGTTATGCATTGCTTTTCTCTTGCTGCTCTCAGAATTCTCTTTTTGTCTTTGGCATTTGACATTCTGAAAAGTATGTGTCTGGGAGTTGGTCTATTTGGATTTATTTGGATGGGAGTATGTTGTGCTTCTTGGACATAAATATCTATGTCCTTCAATAGGGTTGGGAAATTTTCTACCATTATTTCTTCAGATATTCCTTCTGCCCCTTTTCCCTTCTCTTCTCCTTCTGGGACATCCATGACACATATGTTTGCACATCTCTTGCTGTTGCTTAGTTTCCTGAGAACTTGTTCAATTTTTCCCATTCTTTTCTTCATCTATTCTTTTGTATGTTTGCTGTCAGAGGCCATTTCTTCAAGCTCACCAATCCTTTGTTCTGCCTCCTCAAATCTGGTGTTATATGATTCCAATGCATTTTTTATTTCATTTCTTGTGCCTTTCATTCCCATAAGATCTGGTATTTTTTCTGTGTATGCTTTCAAATTCTTCTTTGTGCTCATCCAATGTCTTCTTAATATCCTTACTCTCTTTAGCCATCTCATTGAATTTATTAAGATTTGTTTGAACAACCATTATTAGTTGTCTCAAGTCCTTTATGCCATCTGGAGGCTTATCTTCTTCCTTTAACTGGGCTATATCTACCTGTTTCTTGGTATGAATTGTAATTTTTTGTTGGTGTCTTGGCATCTGGCTTACTAGATGTATTTATTCTGATGTAGTTTCTCTCTTTAATTTAGGGCTTTCTTGATCTTTCTCCCTTACTGGTAGTGTAATAGGAGCCAAGGATGTAGTTGGTGTTGTAAGCTGTGTAGGATCAAGCTTCCCACATTGCCCCAGGGACTGATGAAGCTTCTTCCACCTTTCTCTTTTGCCAGGGGTAGGGACAGAGCCACAGCCATGTGTAACAATCCAAGTCATGCAGTCCTAGACCGTAGTTGCCCAGAGAGACTGATGAAGCTTCATGCTCCTTCCTCCCTGCCTGGGGCTGGATGGAGCTGCAGGTATGGTCAACAATCTGTGCTATGTGGATCAAAAATGATTGCAATTGCTCCAGTAGACTTTTGACTTTTCACACTGTGCCAGCTGAAGGTACCTGTAGTTACCCGGAGAGGCTGGTGCAGGTCCCACCAGCTTCCTCCCTGCCAGAGGTGGGGTTGTAGCCTAGGCTAGGGCTGCACTATGATCTGGGTGGAAAGAAGCCAGAACCCTCACTGCGCTTTCAATCAGCCCTGCTTCCCCTAATGCAGGGGATGGAGTGAAAATGGCGGCTACCTGACTCTTTCTGACTTGGAAAGGTTTAAGCTTCAACTGTTCTTAAGGTTATGTTTTAGCCAGCTGAGTTTACTAATCAGTAGCTGAAGTTGGTGGACAACTTTCTTTTCCTCTGCTCTTTTTGGGAAATGGAGCTTCCAGTTCTAGCCATGGAATAGCTCCTGAGGTGTCTTGTGCCATCAGTGGGGGATGGGCACTGACCTCCACGCGTGGAGTGCTCTACTTACAAATTTTCTCTGCAGATGGGTAGTCTTCTCCTTTCATTCTTTTAAGGATGTTGCAGGATGCTCTTGTGGTCTCCTGAAGCCCCCAAACAAGCGCTTGAGATAGCTCTGGGTGATTACTAACTGCCCTGTAGCATGAGCTGACTCTAGGAGCTCCCTATTCTGCCACCATCTTGCTCATTGTCCCTATACCTATTTTATTTTTACCATCACTTTGGCAAATTCCTCTTCTTCTACCTATCACTTATGTACTCATGGTCTTATGCTCTACCTTTTTATGCTATGTAAAATTTCTGGGCAATTTTATTAACTTTCCTATATTCACTTATTATCTAGATTCTTATTATAGAAATGTAACTGCCTAAAAGACATTTACACTTGTACTTGCCACAGAATCCCTAAATTCAACATGTAATAAGTTAACTCATTATTTTCCTACGTATTTCCTGTATCATTTAATAACACCTTTTAGTCACAATTATATTACATCATATAACAATCGTCAAAGAATTCCGCAGGTATAGTTAAAGTTCTAGTTTACTAAAAATAAATAAAGGAGATTTTCCTAGGTGGTCCTTACCTAATCAATGGCCCTTTAAAAGAGAGACACTCTCTTCATGACTAAGAAGACACAAACAGATAAATTGTTAATAGCCTTTAGGCACCGATGGCTTCAGTCGTGAAGCTGTGTGAAACCCAATTCTGCCAACAACCAGGATGAATTTTGAAGAAGATCTTAAACTCCAGAAAGGAAGGCAGGCTGGCCAACATCCTGATTGTAGCCTTGTGAGAAGCTGAACAGAGGAACTAGCTAAGCAATTCCCAGATTCCAGATTCACAAAAACTATGATAAAATAAATTTATGATTTTTTTAAAGACACTAGTTTATTAACTCTTTTGTTTAAAAAAATTTCACTGAGATCTCAGTGATCTCAGAATAAAATCTTACTTGGGCACACAAGGCTGTTTATGATGTGGGTTTTGCCTTCCCTTCAGCATTCCAGCCTGCTCTTTCCCTGGCTTCTCCTTTGCTGCATGGGAAACAGCTATTTAAGATTTCTTTCAAATTTTCAGATGAGTCAGACTCTCTTGCCTTGAAGTTTTACATTCATTCTGTCAACTCTACCTTCTCATTGCTACCACTGATAAAAACCACAATCATCTCTTTTCTGAATTGCTGTAATAGCCTCCTCGCTCTGCTCAGAACTTTACAAAGTCTCCCAGCTCTCTGGTTTTTCACTTTTGTAAAGTTCTCAAAATGGCTTCAAAGTATGTATACAACCTGACCTGCTTTATTTTCTAATCTCATTTCCTTCTGCTTTCCACTAGATCACTCAGCTCCAACCCTACTCATTTATTTGCTACCAACATGCTAGCTTGTTCTACCTCAGAAAACTGCTGTACCTTCTGCCTAGAATGCTCTTCTCCCAGACAGACACGTGGCTAATACTCTCATTTCTTTCTGGACACTCTAATGACAATTTATCTGTTTTAGTAGCAACCTCTTAAAAACTAATTCTCTGGATTTTTCTTTCTCTCTCTACAGTATTTATCATGGTCTCTCATTTTTTTTATGTACATAGTTTTTATTGCATTTGTCTGCCTACTAGAATCTAAGTTTCCACTTGAAGACATAATGTGAAAACATGGACTGCCCCTTCACTGCAGTATCCCCAGTGCATAGAACAGTTGTTGGAACATAGTAGTAAGTAAATGAATATGTTTAAAATAATTGGTAGTAAAAAATAATTGGTTTGTCTTATCTAAGACACTATGCTCTTCCCTCTTCCTTCCAGCAGCTATCCTGCACCCACGAGGTACACTCAACTTTATTTTTGCTGATTAGCTCTTCTCTTACATATCACCTTCATTCTTACAATAGGTTGCATATCTGCACTACATTTCTACAGAACTATGTATGCAGTCCAAGTACAATAATTATATCCAATTGCTACTGCTACCAATTTACTATTAGTTTCAATTGCTGAATGTATATTTATAAATATAGGGAAGCCCTATTATTCATTACTTTATCTCCTGTGACTTATACAGTACCTGCCACTCAGCAGGTGTAAGCAGGAAAACAGAGAGCATATAGAATATACAAGCAAACCAAGTGAATCTCTATTTTTTTTCTCTTTTTCAATTCTTACTTTCACTCTGTTCTGCCTAGCAGAATAACAAGCACATAACCAGTGTTAGATGAATACTTGTTGACTGATTCATTTGAAGATCTTTCTAGTGCAGTCATCTACCTAAAACTAAATACTTTAACATATTCATCACTAGGAAGCAAGTAATAAGTGACTGATTGTCTCAAGTACAGCAATAAGAATTGGGAGTCAGGATGTGAGCACTGGGGAAATGGGGTGGAACTAACCATGAGGCAATGAGGTTGAGCCGTAGACTTCTAACAGGTGTGGAAATAAGTGGATGGGCACTCCATAACCAAAAGATGCTCCCTCTAATTGTCAGCTTTGGAATACTACAGTCTCCTTAGCATCTAAGTATAAAAATTAAAAGTTAATGAATAAATCGTGGACATATATACTTTTTGGAAGTACATTTGCATGTAATGAATGCTTTCCAAGGTTAATCACAGGTTATTTTGAGATTTAAAGTGAGATCTATATGTCTACATATATCTTTCAATGAAATTGTTCAATAGAATTTTAAAATTTTGAATCATGATCTTAGTATGATTTTCTCCAAAATGATTTTTAAACTGCATCTTGCCTTGAAATATATATATTTTATAAATGAATAACTGACCATTTTTCACCCAATGGTTTCAGTAACAATTTGTCACTTTCTTTAACCTGGTATCTTTACTTATAAACACTTACTGCACATGCTGCTCTTATTTATAAAGCAGTGAAGCATGGGATTCCCGGCCAAAGCTCAACTCCTCCATTACTGACCTCTGTCATAAATCTTTGAATTAAGATCTAACTTAACAGAAGAGAGACTTTCATCTGTTTAAATTCTTTAATATGGATCTATTCAGAGCCTCTCAACACTATTTAAACTTCACAATAATTTAAATAAACCATTTAACCATTTGTTACTCATTTAATAAACTATTTAAATAATTGAGTTCATTCGTTTATATTGTTCTTCCTACTTCTTTTACTCTAAAGTTTAACAAATCCAACCAAGAAACTTAAAACAATTGACTTCTTAATAGACACATGATGGCAAGGTATAGATCGTTTTATAAAGAGTATTATTAATATTTCTGCTTTCTGGACTAAAGAAATTTGTAGACACATATGCTTAGTATACACATTACAGTGTTATAAACTTGCCTGTAATATATTATGCACTCATATTTAGTGGAAACTATTTCCCAGCATCTTTAATAGCTTCATTTTGTGGAATAGGAATCATATATTCCAATGCTGTCAGTTTTATAATAGTTTTTGGCATGTCATTTACAGCCATCCATCCAACATAATGACAGATTATGAAGAAAGAGGACATGAGAATAAATGGCCATAATAAGGGAAGGTAGATTGTGTCAAATTCCCCTTCTTGATTCCCTTAATCATAGTTAAACCTTCATTTTCTATGTAAAAATTTTCCTGTCTGTCATTACCCTCTACAAATGAAAGAATAATAAGGGAACATGTAAGTATTTATTTTCTCCTTCTACCTTAATGGCAAATATCCTGGTAGGACAAAAAAAAAAAAAAAAGCAAGGTTTTAAATTTGGATAACAAAACCAGGCTTCTTTGATTGGGAATGTAGTAACTCAGGTGTATTTTACTTTTCCCAACCAATAGAACAGCCCCTTCTACATTTTATGAGGACCTAAATATTTTTACCCTAACAAGTAATTGAATTGTTGCTTAGTATATAATGCAAAACAAACTCGGATCCCCATTAACAAAATCTAGGTGAGCAAATGATCAGTTGACGTCACTGATAGCAAAAACCAAGGGCTGCACAAATGATATATCAAGGCTGAATGGTTTGCTTCTGTTACCATTCAGGGCTGTGTTGTTCTTTGGGGGATTGTCATTTCAGGGAAAAATAAGACCTAATTGGGGAAAACCTCCAATCTACTACTTTCTATAATAAAAGCCAACTCAAGAGAAAGCTGATTAGCATTTTGACTTTGGAGTGGTTTGAGGCCATAGGTCAAAAGGAGTCTCCATTAGTGTTATCTAGTTTATAACCAATGTTTAATCCTTGCTTAAAATTATGATATTGTCTTACTACTTGAAATCGTGATTTATAAATGATCGCAGTGTAAAAGTGTCACTAATTCATAATTTTAGAGGGTATAGCTCACAGAAATTTTCTCTGATATGTTTTATGAAAGGGGAAAAACTTAAGCCCTTTAATTAATAACCTGCCCTGGCAAACTATCTTTCTAGAAGAGTACTGAAAAGTCTTAAGGATAGCCAATAATAGCCTGACATCCCCTTTTATTTCAAAAGGAATCATTTGCTATTAATAATGGTAAGCAGGGTTTCGGGACATTTTATGGTCACATCATTCCTTTAACTTGTCAGTTGGTTTTATGTTATAAAGAGGAGGGTGATGGGGTGAACCAAGCTTGCAGGCATATATAAAATTATCGAAGGTGAAGAATCTATGATGCTTCATCAGACAAGCCATTTCATTTTGTCATTGAGTCATAGCAAAGTCATTGCTATCAAAGGAATTATTGCAAAGTTATTATTTGCCATATAAAACTATTTTACATAAAATTGTTACTATTTATTTCTATAATCACATCATACAAGACAATTTCAGATTCAATATTTGAAATACTTTTGTCTCATTTGTGTAAAATAAAACATGTAAAATAGATTTTAATTTTGCCTACAAAATGAGGAATGTGCCAAGTAGAAATTGTTCACTTCAGTGGAGAGAAGTAGGTAAACATAATAGCATTCACTGTGCTTACATTCTGTTGGGCGGTGTCAATACTATACTACTATCTCAGATATGTTATAGAAAGGCTTAAGTGTTATGAAGGAAAAATAAGAGTATCTTGACATCAATATTTACATGGAGACAATAGGACTGTGTTTAGAATGTTCATGGAAGGTTTTTCCAATGTAATAACATGCTCTTCCTGGTTTCACTTTTACTTTAATATAAGGTGTTGGGAGCCCCTACAAAGTAGGGCCCCTGGAACTGTTAATAACAGTCCACAAGGTCACAGATAAGCAAGTGAGCGGGCATAGCTGCTACAAGTAGCAAACTAGCAAACTAAGCCAGGCCGGAGAATTCTCAGAATTCTGTATAGGTTAGAATTTCTGTAAAAGTCTTTGTATTCCCTTGTCTGTTATCTAATGAGCTCAAGGGCCCAAACTGTGCCAGGGCAGGAACTCCCTGTGCAAAACTGCTGAACCATTATCTGTATCGTATCGTGCATATAAAAATAAAGCTGAATTTTGTCCAGGTGCCTTGGGTTACAGCAGCAGCTCCTCTTGGTCCACCTGACCCCCGCTGTCTCTTTGTCTCTTTTGTTTCTTAAACTTCCTTTTCAACCTCTTGCCCTCCTTTACTTTAGGTACTGTTCTGCCGAGCTGGCCTCGGCAATAAGATCTCAATATGCTTACTCTTACAACTCAACAAAAATACTAAGAACGATCCTAATTGGGGGTGGGGGGAATTTCATTACAACCTTGTAAAATGTGAATGCATATTATGAATATACCTTTCAATTCTCTCATGCTTATATTGATTAGCATCAAAATATATAAACCAGGAAATATGACCCCAGAGAAAACACCAGATAAGGTGTCAGATCTGATTCAAGCTCAGGGTCTCTCCACAGAGTCCCTAAATATAGTGGAGTAGAAATCAGTGTTACTCAATGGAGGCAATATTGGCAGTTAGGGGAGGGGGTGTAGTTCAGTTGTGTGGGAATGCTTTCTAAGCATCCCTGACTCCCACCTACCAAATATCATTACAGCTACCCAATCATTGTGACAAACAGAAAAAATATTTCTACACACTTTAATGTCTATTGAACTAGATAATCATTTCTTTTTTTTAATTTTAATTTTTTAAAGATACTTAGATTCCATAAATGTTACATGAAAAATATAGGGGATTCCCACATGCCCCACCCCCCACATCTCCCACAATTTCCCACATTAACAGCATCCCTCATTAGTGTGGTATATTCATTGCAATTGATGAACACATTTTGGAGCATTGCCACTAAGTATGGATTACAGTTTACATTATAGTTTACACTTTCTCCCACTCAATTCTGTAGGTTATGGCAAGTTATATAATGGCCTGTATCTGTCATTGCAATGTCATTTGGGAAAATTCCCAAGTCCCAAAAATGCCCCCATATTACCCTGGTTTTCCCTCTCCCTTCCCTCAAAACCTCCAGGGCCACTGCCTCCACATCAATGATATAATTTCTTCCATTGCTAGAATCACAATGAGTCTACAGTAGAATACTAGTAAGACTACTTTAATCCATAGTTCATTCCCGAATCCTGAGGATTTGGGGATGGTAATGTCCCTTCCACCTCTAATTGAGAGGGTGCTTCAATCCCATAGGGCTGATGGATGGGACTCTCTTGCTTGCAGTTTTAGACCCTATTGGTTCCTTGGTATGGTGGTTGTCCATCATCACCTCCTTGTTAGTTGTCCTGGGTGGGACCAAAGAACTGAAGAATAGGTATTGCAACTATGTTGAGATTCAGGGCCCAGCTGGCACATGGACAGCCCAAAGATTTATATCTCTTGGATGTACACCTACCAACTTTAGCACTAATTATAGGTTCAAATAGAAGTACAGAAGAGCTGCATGTAGGGAAACCACAACGGATTCCAATTCTGTCACGCTGGGGAAGATAAAATCCAAAGTCAGGCCCACTGGCAAGGCACCTAACTCCTGAGCTATCTACCCTGACTACGGTGTCTGGATGTCTCCAGAGCTATTTGGGGTAGTATCTACTTTGGAAGTCAATGAGATCCTGCTGAGACATGCATAAGCATAAATTCTGGGATGACCTCCCAACTCACTTTGAAGTTTCTTAGCCATATAAACTCATTTGTCTTACCCTTTTGCCCTTTTAGTCAGGGTCTTTTTCCAATTGCATTGCTAGTTGGTGCTTGGTAGTAATCCCTTGATGCCAGGGAGGCTCATCCCTGGGAGTCATGTCCCACACTGGGGGGAAGGTAATGTATTTATATGCTTGGTTTGGCTTAGAGAGAGGCCACATTTGAGCAACAAGCAGGCTCTCAGGGGGTAACTCTTAAGCACCTTATAATGCTATGCTAAGTTTCTTCTGTTTATTCCCCCCAGTGTCTTACTTTTTTCATTTTGTCTCCAAAGAGGTTTTGGGTTACAGAAAAGTCATGTACTGAATACATGGGACACCCATATACTCAACATCCTCCCCCCTTTCCCTCTTCCCCTATTAATAACATATGTATGTTTGTTGCAACTGATGTACAAATAGTGAAACGTAGCTACTAACCATGGTCAGTGGTTTAATGTGGGGCCATGCACTTTTATAAATTTTGGTGAAACTTAACATGGCCTGTATCCATCATAGCAAGATCATGTAGAACACTTCCATCATCCCCAAAATGCCTCCTGTTCCATCTATTCCACTCCTCCCTCCCCCTCCCCACAGGACCCATGGCAACCACCAGGCTTCACTCCTTGAAGGACACAATCTATTCCACTCCTCCCTCCCCCTCCCCACAGGACCCATGGCAACCACCAGGCTTCACACCTTGAAGGACACAATTCATAGTTACTTGCAACAACACTGAGGGCTTGACACACTGGTCTGTCCTTCCCTATTAGGCATTGCCCATGGTCTCCAGAGACTCCTGTCCCTCTAATTGAGACCAAAGCGGGTCTCACCAGGATGAGAGTCCACCATCTTCCTGCTAATTATGTGGGTCTCCACCCACTGATATAACACACTTCTGTGTCCCTAGAAGCCTG